>QAXN01001617.1:1239-16511 GCA_004335795.1 Chlamydomonas sp. 3222 | reverse complement strand
CGGAAAACGCCGGTATTTTCGCTGGCTCTTGGTAGCACGCCCGTGTCCGGCACTCAGGGCCGGTTTCTTACTGCGTATCTACCAGTACCCGTTGCAATGACACACTATGTAGAGCAGGGACGACGACAGGCGGCACGCATGTAAGTTGGACCGAGAGGATGCATGCTTGCGGCCTACGCTTGGGGTACGGGTGGTGTCACATGCGTCAAGTGGTAGGGTGTGGTGCGGGAGGTATAAGGCATATATAAAGGCAATGACAGTGCGACTCGAGAGCGTGCGGTCCTGCATGTGTGGGCGAAAGCTGCACAATCAACCATGCTATGCGAGTGCCCGAGTCCCACCACCACACCAGCTCGCTCATATATACCGACCTGCTACGTTACACCAATCGACGGTTGATGTGGGCCATTCGATCCATCGCACACAAAAAAAGGCTCGGCAGGTACCAAGGAAGCCCATGCTGAACGTGGCAGTCAACATCTACCTGTACCTCACTTGAGGGCTAATGCCGTTTCATTCATCATCGACCGCACAGCAGATGTGGAGTCCCCGTGCGTTAGCTCGCTCTTACCCGTACAGCGACGGAGAGGGGCGGGCCAGAGCCCCCGTGTCCCTGATTGCCGGGTGCAGCCCTTTCCCCGGCTGCTGGGACGGGGCTCGGCTAGGTGCCGGAGAAAGGGACCGAAGCTGCAAGAGCTGCGCACACCATGCCACGGCTAACGCTGACCCACGGGCCGAACCACACCGTCAGCAGCGACGTAGTAGCCCGCTGTAGTTGTGCTGCTGCAGAAAAGTCTGTTAACGGCCGTCGTGCCGAACGCCGCCACGCAGTCCTTCGTGTTGTCACTGGAGGCGCACCTGCTCTGTGCCGAACACTGCACGTGGGCGCAAGGGCGCGCGTCGTACAGCGAACGGTGGGGTCAGGTCCATGGCGTACGGCAGCACGGGTACGGTAATGCACCATGCGTGTCTTGTACTGTACACAGTAGATAAGCTCCCATGTGCTGTGCCTGCCCCTGCATAGCTCCAGCCTGCAGCACTCACAACCACGCTTGCCGGTGTTTGACATCCAACTCACCGTGGTGCAGACGCCGTTGGCATTAGTGTAGTACCCGGCCTTGCACCTGTTGCACTTGAGCGTGTTCGATGAGGTGCACTCTGCAGGCTTGTCTTCCACACAGTAGGATTGTGACGTGCACTGCGTGCGGGCGGGGGCGTGTGGAGGGAGCGGTGGTCAGCAGTGTTGGGTACGGCAGGATGCATGCACGTGCACAGCGTGCACGGGGCGTACGTACCCTCGGGCAGCGTCAAGAACGGATGCAGGCTAGTGATACACAGTACACGACACGTGTTGAGTGCAACGAGCAGGGATGCAAACCTGAAGAGGCCCAGCAAACCACACTCACTCACACGCACGGACCGCACAATATACCACACTAACGCAAACGACCTGTGCCAGCAGACGCAGCTGCATGCGTACAGCAACGGTACGGCTACTTCGCTCGTACGACGCTTACCGGCCTGCACACGCCGACCGAGTCCAGGTAGGCGCCGTCCACACAGCCGCCTGCCGTACACATGACGTACTTGTTCTGTGCTGTACACTGCCGCGGCAGCAGCAGCCCGGGCTTGCAGTAGGCGTCGAACCTGTGGTCGCACTGTGGGCGGCGACGGGGACGGCATGACGGCAGCAGCAGCAGCAAAAGGCGTAAAGCAGCAGCAGAGAAGAAGCAGCAGTGACGCAGTAGCGGTCAAGAGGCAGGGTTGTCGACTTCCTGCTGTGCTCAGCAGGAGGGGGGAGTCCAAGTTGGTGTTCATTGCAGCAGTAGCACGGGCTGTGCGGGTATGCCTGCGAGTGTGTGGGTTTAATAATAATATTATATTGGGGGGGGAGCGGACATCGGAACTCGTCTCGGTGGCTGCGCACGTGCGCGGGTCCACATTTTACAGAGGGAGAGCGCTTGGTTCAGTTGGACAGCTGCCTGTCCAGTTGGTTGACGGTGCTGGAACAATGCAGTTGCTATCAGGGTCCAGACATGGGCTCGCAGGATGGGTCGCATGCGGGGTAGCGGCAGCTGCCTACACGTTCCGGCGATGTGCCCTCCGTCTATCGGGAAATGGACCCTACGGCCTCGGGAGGATCACTAAAGGTTGATAGGCATACGCAGGAACCGTTGCGTTAAGACACACGAACATCCGGTACTTGGCGACAGTGTTGCAACGGAATCGCGTACGGCGGTATACGGTACGGTACGGTACGGTACGCTGTACGGCACCCACCGTCATGCACTGATTGTCCTGGTCCTTCCACATGTACTCCTTGCACTCGAGGCACTCCAGGTAGTGGTTGTAGTTGTTGCAGGTGGTTCCGGCAACGGCACACTTGCTGCCGTGCGGGTTGGTGCACTGCGCGTGCGGACAGGGGGCAGAAGCAGGGGCACGCAGGGTGCTGCTGGGGACTTGCGGGCGAGGCCCTGTTGCGACACCCGTTCATAGGCAGCATAGCCGGTCAATAAACCCCGCCCAATGACCAACTAGAAAGCTCAACGCAACGTCACACGTGCGGCACAGACATCAGCAACAGCTAACATGCGCCCCCCGTTGCATGCCTAGGCCCCCACTCACCAATCGAATGCACGCATACCTCACTTCCTTGCTGATCATGCCTAAGTGCGATTATAGGTTGCATTCACCGGCCTGCACTGCACTCAATGATTTCCCTCACCTTCCTGAACAAGCATTCAGGGATGCAAAACAAACAGTCAAACGGTGTACCGGTGTACTACCCACCGCAGTGCACTTGCTGTTGACGGTGTTGATCCAGTAGCCGGCCAGGTCGCAGCCGCAGATGCCCTCCGCGCTGAGCCTGATGCCTGGCTGGCACGTGGCACAGCGCAGCACGTGTCCCGGCCACGTGGCCTCCGGCAGGCACGCCTGGGGTGACGCGTTGGTGGTGCACTGCGCCTGCTTGGAGCACTGCGGGGCGCAGTGGGGGGTGGGGGAGAAACGTGGGGATGGGAGCAGTGTGCTGCAGTGTCCGGGTCTGCGTGGGAATATAGTACCGTAGGTGCAAATATGGGCAGAGCATGTGCGTGGGTGCGATGTTCCGGTCGCACAGCACACCCGGTGTACGGCAGCAGCAGCAGCAGCAAGGGGCAACGTCACGCTGTGTTAATGACTGGGCATGGCAACGCAGCAGCCTAGGTGCCCACGCATGCGGGAGCTGTGCCAGAGTTGCAGTACGGGGTGTTGGGGCCCGCGACGGTCAGGTGCGGTCAAGTACGGCAGGCGTACACAGCATCTACAGCCTTTCTGTGCCATCCTAGTGGCCTTTACTCGCTGCTGCGTCAGCCCCCTCACCGGCTTGACTACCCCACCATCCACCCAATAGCCGGGGGCGTTGGTGGACAGGCAGGCGTAGGAGCTGGCCACGGCTGAGCCCACAGCAGCCACACACACCGCGTTGGCGTCGCTGTTGGTGCACAAGGGCTGGGCGGTACACTGCGTATGGGGTTACCGCGGGGATAGGAGATCAGGACCAAGGTCACGACACTGTCCGCAGCGGCATAGACTGTAGTTCAGTGTTACATTGTGGGCAAAAGCCGGGGGTCCAGATACTGAGGCCGCAGTGCAGAGTTAACCCACCCGCTTGACCATCTTCTTGGCTTGGCTACCCCGCTATCAGCCTTACGGAGTGGTGGTGGCGGTACACCCATGCTTGTGTAATAACGCACATGCAGTGCTGCCACAAGACAGTGCTGTTAACCCACCGGCTTGACCACCCCGCTGTCCACCCAGTAGCCGGGGGTGGTGGTGGCGGTGCAAAAGTACTTGTTGGGGGTGGTGGTGTCAACGGCCGCAACGCAGGCGGCGGTGGAGTCGGAGGCAGAGCACCGCGACTGGGCCGTGCACTGCGAGTCGAAGGGGTGGGCAAGCGCACACGATTGCGGGGGGGCATGAGTACAAGGAGAGGGCACCGGCGGTGGAGTCGGAGGACGAGCACCGCGACTGATCCGTGCACTGTGTGCATGTGTGCCGAAGAAGGGATGGGGCGGAGATAGGGAGTGAGTACCAGTATGCGCTGCTGGGTGTCCAAGGCGTGCGAGTGAAGGTGGCCGTACAGCGCAGCGCGGAAGCGCACACTGAGCCTGTGTGTGGGTAATGAGCGCGTGGGTAAGGAACGTAGGCCATGCGCTGCTGGGCCGTGCACAGCGCCAGCAGCAGTACGCAATACGCATGCTGGGTGTGTGGGGAGGAGGTCTTTGGCCATTCGCACCATACATATGGGTACCATGCACGTACTCGCATGGTGTTAGAGTGTCAGCTGACAGTCGTGCGTTCCCAGTCACCTCTCCTACGCCCAGCACCGATCCCCTACGGCATCCGGTGTACGACATGCATGCAGTACTCGTCCATTTGTGTACGGCACATCTACCGTACCAGTACGGGGCGCCCACCTGTGACACGATTCCCCCTGCCACGTGGTAGCCCGGCTCGGGAGCGCCGCACCACGCGTAGCTGCTGCCGCCCACCACCACACACGCGTTGCTGGTGTCGCGCTGTGCGTCCGCGCAGCCGGTCTGGGCAGCACACTGCGATGTGCAAGGCTTTTGCACACAACAGGGGGCACAAGAGGGTGCACGTGCAGCAAGCAGGCGTGTGGTGTTAGCGGCAGGGAGGGCTGTGACTAGCTGGTGGGGAGGGCCAGGACAGCAGGAGACACGCACGTACCCGAAGATCCAACACTTGGTCAGCCATTAGTTAAGCAGCACCAGGGTTGGAGGTGAACTTAAAGGCCAGGATTGCCCCACACAGCTACCAGCCACGAGCAAACCGCGTGTCTGCATGCCACGTGTCCGTGCCCGAGTGCTGCCCGTGTGCAAGTACGGTAGGTTGCCCAGCCCCATCCCCAGCAGTCTGGCGATGCTTAGGCGACATGGAAACGACACACGGCCCTGTTGCACCCTAAGCACCTGCCAACCGCACCCCAGCTTGTTTGCCCTACCCACCTGCGATACGACGCCGCTGCTGGTGGTGTAGCCGTTGCTGGCGGCCACGCACCAGCGGAGCATGCTGCCGCCCACATCCACACAGGCGTGCGCCGTGTCGCCGGGCGGTGCGTCTGCGCAGCCCGTCTGGGCCCCGCACTGCGGGGTACGGCCGACCCGCGTACGGCAGCGTAAGAACGTACGGCACCGTCACATGCCCTCCTGCCTTCTGAGTTGTGCCGAAAGGAAGCACTACATAACGGTGCGCAGGCGACCATCTGCAGAACGGGAGTTTAAGATTTTTCGTTGCTTACAGTTTTTCCGTACCTCTGTCACCAGGCCGGTGTAAGGGTTGGCGGTGTATCCGTTGTCGGCTTGGTCGCACCACGACCGCAGCTCTCCCCCGCCCACATCCACACACGCGTGGTCGGTGTTGACACCCTGGTCCGCGCAGTTGCCTTGCAGCGGGCACTGCGGTCGCGCAGGTACGGTGCCAGACGTGGCAAGTTACAATGTTTGCAAGGATTAGCCTTGGAGGGGAGGATGAGGTCAAGGTCAAGGTGATGACGCAGCGTGCGTGCCATGCCGTGTTGAGCCCCGGATGGGCGCTAGCTGTTGCCTTACTTGCAGGGGGCATTGCCTTCGCGCAGCTAGGGTGGCAGAATTGTGCTGGAGTATGATGATGAGCGTGGAGGGGTGTACGGTATTGAGGTCGCAGCGGTACACCGTACCCTGATGTGCATGCCAGGTCATGCCAGGTCAACTGTAAAACCATACATACATAATGAGTAAAAGCACGTACGCCACGGGCGACAGAGCAGCGTCACAGTGTGCGCGCGTGCCTCTTGTCTTACATGCAAAACGCGCAACTTTAGACACGGCGCGTACCTGGTTGACCACTCCGCTGGTCACTAGGAAGCCGTCCTCCGGTGCCGCACACCACGCTTTGGTGGCGCCCCCCGGCAACGTCACACACGCGTTCTCGGTGTTGGGGACGGCATCTGCACACTCATCTTGGAGGTCGCACTGCGCGCGGCCGCAAGCAATCAGTTGGTAGGTGCACGGGCAGCGTCCGATGGCATTGGTGTTGGACTGGACGTCATCGACTCATGCTACGGCCTGAGAGACCAACTTCCAGCTTTTTTGGTCCAACAGAAATTTCCACACGTCGACTGCCCAACCCTTGCACAGGGACTTCAGGCCCACCTGCTCGACTGCCCCCGTGTTGTCATCGACCACGTATCCAGGGCTGGGGCTGCCGCAGACCAGCTTGGGCACGCCGCCGAGGGTAACACACGCAGTGTCGGAATCAGCACATCCGTCCTGCGCCGTGCACTGCGAGCAAGGGAAGAGGGGACGGCGTACACGTGTATGCACAGAGCAGCTTCATGGCAGCCTGTACCGGTATTGGATGTTGGTTGTGCTGATGTTAGTTAGTCGGTGACTTGGCCAGCTTGTCTCCCACATGCCTATCTCGTTGCTTACCGGTACTGCCCACGCGTCACGGGAAACGACGGACCTACCTCGACAACCGCCCCAGTATCATCATCGACCACGTGGCCTGGGCTGGGCGTGTTGCACACCAGCTTGGGGACACCGTTGACGGTTACACACGCGGTGCCGGAATTCGCACATCCGGCCTGCGCTGTGCACTGCAAAGAAGGAAAGAGCAGACGACGTACATATGAGGCGCTCCTTCATGGCAGCTTGTGCTTAACATTTTGATAAGCCAAGAGTCCATGGCCAGGGCACCTAAGCTCCCCAGTGTACCTGCCGGTATTGCATGCTGTCCACACAGGGGCCCTACGCACCTCTACCACCGCCCCGGTGTCAGGATTAAGCACATGCCCTGGGCTGGGCGTGTTGCACACCAGCTTGAGGGCACCGTTGACCGTTATGCAGGTCGAGCCGGAATCCGCACATCCGTTCTGGGCCGTGCACTGCGCAGGGAGCGTAAGGATTAACAAGCAAACTATGAAGGACGAGGGGACCCCTTTCATCCAGGCCCGCGCAGAAACCGGCTTGCACAATTGGCTGCAGTGAGAGCGTGACTGACGTCCCGCAAAAAGGGGTGTGAAAACCCTCTATCCCGCTTGCTGCACTGCTGATTGCGGGCTGTGTGCGACTCCCGTACCCCACTTGCAGCACCGACACACGTCACGTATGATAGGATAGACCTGGATAGACAGAACATGGCGGGGCAGCGCAGGCGTGGGAGCTGATACGGCATTAATACAGCATGATACTGCATCCCCTCCTGGCTCACGAACCCCACAAGCTTCACAGCACTATCCCGAAGGTCCTCCATCCTTCTGGCGGCAGCGCAATCCTCGCCAAGTCCTATCTCCTTACCGAGGGGCCCGATGCGATTGGCGCGCACTGCCGGTCGTTGCGTGGCCCAGGGGACACCACCACCTTCTCGTTCGCTCCGCACTTCGTCACCTGACAGGCAAATGCAACAACCGCTTTGGTCCACGGGCCCTCTTCTTGCAAACATGCGCAACTTCTTCCTGGGTTTCAAGGGCACAACAAGTAATGCCAACGGCAGCAGCTACGGTATGCGCACTTGGGGCAGCGAACTGGCTGACGCAGCAGACATGTACGAGACAGTGCTCTTCTGCGGCTTCAGCACTGCTTCGGCCCCCGTACGCTACTCCTTCCGTGCCCCGTCTGGCACGGTATCCCATGTCCCAGGCCCCTACCCCCTCACCAGCTTGCACGTGCCATGGTCATTCCAATAGCCGCCCGCGCACTGCTCGCATGCGGCGGGCAGCCCGCTGTCACAGTCGTCGTCATCGTCGTACCGGAGGCATGCCGTACCCTGTGTACGGCAGTCGACCTGCACGCGGCGTACGACACGGCGTGCAGGCGGGTGTGCAGGGGTCGGGTTGGCAAACGGAGCGGCCAGAGACTACTACGGTAGGGAAAGTCAGGTTTGTGAGCGTGCGTCAGATTATGCTGAGATACCTGCACAGCCCTGGCCCATGTTGTGCACATGAAGGGCTGTCAAGCGCAGCTCAGGTAACCCACAAGCACGCCCTGCGCTGCATGCCGCCAAGCCGCCGCCGCGACACCACCGGCCCCATCCCTGCACGTACCGCACCTTCTGCCTGCACAGCCCCTCCTCCTTCTTGTAGCCCTTAACACACGAGTCGCACACCAGCAGGGGTCCAACGCCCTGTCGTGCGTCTAGGCACTTCTTGTTGTTGCTCTTGCGGCAGTTTGCCTGGGGTGCGCACTGCATAGCGCAACGAAAGGGGGCGGGGAGCATCAGGGCCCAGGGGCACGCGTTAAGCCACGGGAGGGTCCACGTAAAGCGCAGTGACATACATTGTGCAAAACCTGCCAATACGACAAAGATTACCGCAACGGGATGAGGGGCAGAAGGCATCAAGGCAAAGCTACAGAGCGAAGCGGCATGGGATGCCGCAGCAGGGGTTGGGATTATTGGCCCATCGCCACCGCCGCATACCCGGCCTTATGCGAGCGCTTAACCCACGGGATGTGTATTACACATGTACCTTGAGCTCGCACCCCCTTCAGTGCATCCTGCCGCACAGGTACAGGTAAGCTCGCACCTCGAGGCACGTGCCTGACGCCGCGTCCTTTGCCCACCCATCCTCGCACTGGTCGCACAACAGCCGGGCGCCCGGGTTGCACTCCTGTTTGCACGTCTTGCATCCGGGCTGTGGAGAACACTGCGGGATGTGGATGTGGATTGCGGGCGTGGGAGGCGTCAGCGTTGCAGGGTTCAGGCGCCAGGGATGTGCCGCAAGGCACTTTTTGTATGGGCACGTGGCAAGGTGCGCCTGCCATCCATCGGGCAGGGCGAGTGCGGAAACCGGCGCCTCAGCGGGCCAGCACGGCGTTGGAATTCACGGCAAGTAGATGTAGGGTAAGGTAGCTTGTCGGGTCCAGTCCACCGTTTGCGTGTGGCCGTCCATACAAAAAAGAATACAAGCCCTGCTGCCTCCCAACGAGCCATTGAAGTCCGGCAGCGGGCTGAAGCTGCGAGGCACTGCCTTTGCCGAGGATAGCAGACCATACTCGACCCTGATATGCTTACCGCTGTACATTTGTTCTTGCTGCCCGCGGGCATGCACAGCGAGCCCGAGCAGCACCTTGCGACGGCTGCATTGCTCGTGGAACTGGGACACTCTGCCCCGACAGCAAGGCATTTGCCGTCGCTCTTGTCATTGCCTTTGCCTTTGCCGTTTAGCAACATGCGTCCGATGTAGTTCGCGGCATGGTGCGGGTTCCCAGCAGCGGCGGAGCCGCTCGCCAACAGCAGGGGAACCAAGACCCATTGTAACAACGTTGTGCCGCTACGTCTCATGGCTCCTGATTAGTTCTGGACACGCAGGCGACGATTGGGATTTCTGGCCGGTTTCTCGCGCCCTGAAATTTACACGGGACTGGGGCCGTCGTCCAGCGGCACGACGCGTCGGACCTGCTCGTTCTTCCTCTCGACGATTAAGGGACCAACTCTACTTCATCAAAATGTAAGTGACATTTGCCTTTATGCATATCATTAATCGTGACCCTGTGGCCAGTCCCCCGGGCGTCGAGCCGAGCGGTGTGCGTGAGTGCGTCACCGCTCGTCCTGCCTCTTGTGAAAACCCGTCAACGGTAACCGTGTCCGGGATACCCACAAGCTCTTTCATGAGCGGGAAAGAGCATTTCAGGCTCCTACCCATAAGAACGGTCGTGGAACTGTTGTGCAGAGGCCGATAAGAACGTGTTGCTGTTTTCGTCACGGATCGCTCAGAAGTTCCCCGCCGTGTCGCAATTTCGGGTTACAGCCTGTGCGTCGCTCCTGTCCGTCCTTGGGTATGCAAATTATCATCGGGTGGTGAAGCCTGTGCGGGCCGTGCGTCCTAGGCCGACGCCAGCTTTGTCGATGCCCCTCACCCTTCGTCCGCACGTGCCTGGCTCCTCCCCCTGGTGCTGCTGGTGGCGACAGGTGTTCCTTGCTTCCCCTCCTCAAGCCCGGAGCCCCCATCGGTGCGCCTACGCTACTGTTTCCTGTGAACTCACACCTCAGGGAGATCGGGTGCCCCTCCTGGCCTGTCTCTGTTGGACGTCAAGCAACTCAAACCGGATCACCCCGGCAACCTAGTCCACCGCCATACCCCCTTCATACGGTAACCCCACACAGCCGCGCAAATCCCCTCCTAGTACCGGTACCATACTTCATGGATAGCGGAACCAGTGGTGTGGCGCATCTCTTTTGCTTTGGCAGAGCAGTGCCGGCCGTGGTTGCAGCACAGGTGATGGCTGTGGCAGGGTAGCCAGGTCAGCAAGGGCAAGCACGTCCCCAGACCACGAGTCAACTGCCAGCTAGCTGCGAGCACAATCAATACGCACTTACGAGCCTATGGGGTCAATCAGTTGCCGTGGCAGATGCGCAGTGCCTTTTGCACAACGCCAGCCGCCGCGAGGAGATGCAAGCAACACCACAGCCCTTGGTACACCATCACCTACACAGCCGTTGCCCCAGCAGTTGGGTTCACCGCGCACCCACAGTTCGAAGCCGCAGCCTGCCTCATAGCGTGCTCCTTACCGCCGGACATGCCATTTGCTCCCCCCTCCCCCAAGACCTGCATGCCAATATGCTATTGTGTCCCCGCAACTACAACGCTCCGCACCCAGAGCGAGCACGTGGGTTGGCTGTGCGGTGCTCAGCGGGCCACCCCCACCAGGCTATCCAGCATGAACGTTATGTACGGCACACTAGGTTTCTGATCATGAGTACGGTACGCCTGCGGTACAACACAGGTCGACCGATATGCAGGTGATAAAACCCAACGTTGGGAGGGCGCATGTGATTGCAGGTAGAACGCCTTCTGTGCTATTTCAGGAGGTTGCCCGGTGGGGCAAAGCAAAGATGCCCCATGTGGCCATATGCGTATGCTAAATAGATGTGAAGATGCTAAATAGATGTATGCCTATCATTCTGAGCTCACCAGCCAACACCTGCTATGCCGTACGGGTGGTCAGTTCGTGGTGTATGCTGCGCACCGATTACGACAGTGCAAACCTGGAGCAATGGCGCAACCACCGACAAACACAACGAGCCACCACTCCAGCAACATCGGAAGCGTGAAAGATTAGCGTTCGCAGGACGCAACCAACATAGCTCACCCATGCCTCTCACTCACGGTACAACGCACGCAATTGGACGGCCCCAGCCACCCCAACAGTCCAACGCCCCTTCGCACCAGCCAGACGCAGCACACATGTCGGCACCCAGCCAACCGCTAGGGGTCCCCGACTCACCAACCCCACTCGCTCGCGGCCGCTCCTGCTCCCGTCAACCACGATACACAGCCATCCCACCACGCCGCGCCCGCAATACACCACCTCCATACCAACTCAACAACACACCCGCGCACCGGTGCTGTCTTGTCCCCGCAACTGCATTGCTACACACCCGCACACCGCCGGGCGCCCAGCTGCTCGTCCCTTGGCCCGTTCAGTCAGAAGGGTTTGATGTTGCAGTTTCAATCCTACCGCCTACGCCTTCGCTGCCGTACCCCCCTGTCCCTTGCGCCCTACCGACGCGCCCCAACCCCCCTCCGCACACTGCCACAGCTGCTACCGCTCTCTCCCCGACCGCACCACCCGTTCCACCCGCCCACCCACCACACTGACGAAGGCACGTGTTGCATCGATGTCCAGCAGCCTCCACATCCAGCTCGCTCCTGCTCCTCGTGCTCCTGGTGTGCATTGCCTGCTGCTGCCGCTCCCCTCTGCCGCCCCGCCTGCTCCTCCTGCCGCCCTCCACCCCTGGCGCTGCCGCCTCCCACCCCTGGCGCAGCCGTACGCCGTACGCCCGTACGACAAGTGCACGTACGCCGTACGCCCGTACGACAAGTGTACGCCATGGTCCGAGGCCTCGCGACGTGAACGCCGCATCCCCACCGGCCCCTCCCCGTCCTGTCGGCGGACCCCTGAACCACGTAGCTGCCCCTTGCTGGCCCGTACGGCACATGCGCGGCCTTCATTCCCCGTACCCCCATACGGCACATGTGGGCCCTTTAGGACGCCAGCGCCGCGTCCCCGCCGGATCACACCCACGTGCGCCCTACCGCATCCTGCTGCACCCCTTTGCATGCCGCCCCTGGCTCATCCCGTGGCTCACCCCCCGTACCCACGTACGGCACGTGTGGGGCGCTGCAACCGTGCGCCTCTGGACGCCAGCGCCGCGTCCCCGTAACCTCCCGTACCAGCCCGCACGTCGCGGTCCGCCGTGTACGGCACACGCACGCCCTCACGACGCCAGCGCCGCGTCCCCGCCCGCCCCCGTGCAGAAGGCGCTGCACCACTGCTGCCGCAGCAGGTCGTTGACCAGGGCGGGGTCCTCAGGGTTGACGCTCACCGTGCCACCCTGCAGGGGCGAAAAAAGTTACTCAATAAAACGGTACTAAGTGTTGTGCGTGTCACGTTTAAGGAGGGGGGAGGGGAGGGACGGCGCAGCTTCCGCTTAGTGTGCTTTCCAGGGTTGTGCAGGTGCCACGAGGAGGGTGAGGAGGCAGCAGTTCGCTGAGCAGGACGCCGTCCTCGCCGCCTGCTGACCCACCCTTGGGCAGTTGACCAGCACCACCCTGGGACCTCTCAGCACCCACCGTGTGCCCACGTGCACGCTAACCCACCCTTGGGCACGTGACCAGCATCGTGCCGTTGGCGCCCGAGGCGTAGGAGCAGGTGGTGGGCCATATGCGGGAGGCGTCGCAGTCCCACAGCGAGGAGGGCGTGCACACCCACTGCAGGGGCGCGGCAGCAAAGGGGCCAAGCACGAAGAGGATCAGCACGTGCAATGACGGACGGCAGCACGTGACACATCATGGGGCACGTAGTAGTCCAACAGGAAAGAGGGCGTGCATATACGCTGCAGGGGCAGGGCGGGTGTGAGGAAGAGCTGAGTGAAGCGGTGGTGGCCCTAGCAGGTGGTGGGGCGCCATGCATATTCGCAGAGGGCAGGGCCATGGGACACGTATTGCATCAACGGGTGAGGGGTTGGCCTTGCGTGCTCAGGTGTTAGTGAATCATCACGAAACATGCTCGGCAGCAGCGTGTCCCTTGCTGTACTGCGTGACGGTTGAAACGCAATACGGCAGGCAGACCAACGTGTACGACACACGCTCGCTGCATGCCATCGGATTCTCCACCTGCAAAAATGTCTACCAGGCCTAGGAACCCTACCCGACGGTGCAAACGGAACATCTCACGCCTCACCTTATGGCAGCACCCCCCTGCCGGTGTGTCCACGTGGAGTCCTGCAATGCCAATCAGGGCCCCCCCCGTCCCGCTCCTCCTTGCGATACTTGTACACTGTTTTCATCCTGCTCCCTCCCCGCCTCCCTCCCCCCCCGCGCAAACCTTGGAACGACGTACAGCACACTTGCACCAACGCGCCTCACCACCTGGCAGCACTTTCCTCCACATCGAGGCCTACGATGCCAATCACCCACCCCAGACGCAAACCCTGGAAGGACGCCTCACCTTTTGGCAGCACCCCCCTGCCGGGGTGTCGACGTTGAGGCCTATGAGGCCGATGATGACGGCGGCAATGACCACCACCAGCGCCAGCGAGGCGGACAGCAGCAGCACCGCTTCGCCGCCCTTGGTCTCCATTTGCTGCGGGGAAGGAGGGGCAGGTGCGTTCACTCATGCAAGGTAAGGTGTTAACGAAGCTCCGCACAAAACGTGCGTGATGGCCTTTGGCTAGGTGTCACAACACCACCACCTGGCCGCTGTGACGGCACCGGCGGCGCACCTTCTTGCGGATGCAGATGAAGGCGGCGCACAGTATCCCTCCGAACACCAGCCCGGCCGTGTTGCCGCTGTTGTCCACGAAGGGGGTGGCCCCGATGAACACGTTGGTGCCCAGCACCAGCACCAGCTGCAGGGGTGCGGGGTGGGGTGGGGGGAGGCGGGTTAGGCGGTCGGAAGACAGACGTAGTCTGCAACCCGGGGGGAGGGGGTTAAGCGGTCGGAAGACAGACGGGGGAAGGGGGTAAAAAGGGAGACCGCGATGGGGTGTGGGAAGACGTTGGTGCCCCATACCAGCACCAGCTGCAGTGGGGGGGGGGCACAAGGGAGACGGCGGCGAGGCTTGGGAGGACAGGTTCAAGATCACACACAAACAGCCCTCCCGGCGCATGCCTACGGCCCTAGAGGCCATCGCTATGTCTCAGTCCGGTCATGGAACCGCGCGTCCCCCGGCCTTTGCCCACAGTGGAACAGGGGATCACAGTCAGTCAGGTCGTGCTGGAGGTAAGACGGGGCGCACGGGTAACGGAGCGGCTTCTAGAGGGCTGAGGCTTCAGGAGTGGCTTCCGGGCTGAGGGCTTCAGGGGTGGCGTCTCCAACAGCTCGCGGCATTCTAACAGTCCGACGCTCTGTTGCATGCACGCACGCACGTACACGCTCACACACGCCCCAGCAACCTGCTTGTATGTATTCTTGCTTGCTTGTTACTGCATTAGGCCTTTTCGCCTACTCCCGCACCGCATCCACAACACACGCCCCAGCATTGACCACCGCCAGCGTCCACAGCCAGCAGGTGAGGCATGGCCTCAACGCAACGACTCACCCCCAGCAGCTGAGCACACCAAACGCACATGCACAAGCTGCACACGCACCCATGTGTGTGGTGTAGCAGTGTCAACCCGTACGGTACACCCCTGCACTTACCACCGCCAGCGTCCACAGCCAGCAGGTGTATCTACGGTGCCGCATCACAAACATCATGATCGCGGCACCTGCAGAGCGGGAACGGGGACAGGGGGTGGGGGACACAGCGGGTCAGGACTGGAGTTGGGGCAAGCGGAACGGAAAGGGCAGGGTCCTGCCGGAAGGCCCATTTCCGCTGTGGGGATGTCCAAGCTGCTCCATACACCAAACCATGTTCGCTTGAAACTGGTTGCACTGTCGCCCGTCTACAGTTATCTTGTTCCCCTGCCCAGTCCCCCCCCCCTTCGCCTGCCAGCCCGAGGGCGGGTATGCTGGCACCCGCCCCGCCTGCGGAACCCACCAGTTGCGTTCCTGCCCGTCCCCCCACCTCGCCTGCCAACAACCGATTACACCACCGCCACCCTCCGGCCGCACCTGCAAGCCCGAATGCGGGTATGCTGGCACCCGGCCCCCTCCCCCCCCCCCCCCCCCCACCCCCAGGGGGGGGGGGTTTGTGGACGCGCCTCCGGGCCCCATTCGGGCGGGAAGAAAACAAAAAACAAAAAAAGCAGCTGACGGCCGCCCCCCCCCCCCCCGCCACAGGCC
>QAXN01001616.1:0-16021 GCA_004335795.1 Chlamydomonas sp. 3222 | reverse complement strand
CACACACACACCTGCAGCACGTGCAGCGGGTCCAGCTCCCCCTCCAGCCGCAGCGTGGTGCGCCGCGCCATCACCACCTTGCTCAGAGCCTCGGAGGCGGCACTGCAGCTCACGCCAGACGGGGCAGGTGCCGAGGCCCCGCCTGTGGAGCCCGGCCCTGACGCGGGGCCAGTGGCAGACCCAGACCTGGCAGCCCAGTCGGACACAGCCGGCGCCGCCGCCTTGCCATCCAACAGATCGCGCAGGGCATCCAGACCGTCGCCACCTACACCTGCTGGGTGTGCCCTCGTTGTGTCCCTGCGTGCTGCTGTGCGGCCTGCCCCCGCGGCCGCAGCGTCCAGGTCCTCCACGGAGGCCGTCAGGAAGCCGCCGGTCGCATCAGTTGAAACGGTTGGCGACGAAGCGGTTGAGGTGGTCGACAGCGCCGCCAGCAGGTCGTCCAGGCCCTGCTGGCCGTTGGTGAGGTACTCTTGGCGGGCCAGGGAGGGGTCCAGCAGGGAGGCCAGCGCGGCGGCGGCGGGGGCGCCAGTGTCGTGCCCCTCCTGCGGCAGGGTGGACAAAAGGGAGAAAGGAGCGTTATTCATTTGGCAGCTTCATCGTCTTGCTTTGCAGGTGAGGGCCTTCCGCGCCATCTGAGACAGGAACATTCGCACGCAGCAGTCCTCCGACACGGAGCCCCAAACCGACCGAGCTGCATATCAGACGGCCCCAGGCCTCCCCAGGCCTCCCGTACGCTGCACCATGCGGCTTAGTGCCTCCCTCCCCACCGACCTGCAGCCCTCCCAGCAGTGCAGCCATGTTGGCGTCCCACTCCTCCCGACTGGGCGTGTGCTGGCCCTCGGACCTGCGAACCAAGAGGCGGAAAGTCAGCACGGTAAGCGAGCATGCAGTGCTGCCTGGGGAGGCATTCAGCCTGCATGCTTTCGTAGGAGGTAGGCAGCTGCAACGGTCGACTGCGCCAGGACCGAGGCCGAGACCTGCGAGGCCCTAAGCTCTTCAGAGCAAGCTGGCGCCCTGCAGGCGAAAACTGGTTCGCACGCCCGCGTGCCCACGGAAGCGCGTTCGGTCACCTGGTGATGCGCATGCCGTACGATGAGTCTGGGGCCGGCGGCCGCATGAGCCGCAGCGCAGCGGCTGCGCGCGCCACGGCCGCGGGCAGGTCCGCGCAGCAGCCGTCCACCGCCTCCTGCCCCAGTCCCTGCCCTGCCCCCGCCTCCTGCCCCGCCTCTTGTGCTGCTGCCGCCGCCGCAGGGTCCCACGCCACGGTGACTGCCAGCAGGCAGCAGTCCTCCGCCTCCGTCAGCTCCAGCAGGGGCAGCACGAAGCAGTGGGAGCCAAAGAGCTCCCACTCGGGGTCCGGCTGGCTGCGAGGGTCGAACCTGGCAGGCGGAATTGGCAGCCAATGGCTAGCTCGTCAGCAAACACTTCGCAGCGCGGGGTACAAGAGAACGTGAAGGAAGAGGCAGCCAACTTCAGCAGGCTGACTTGCGACCCCACCGTCAGCGCGTGGGTATGCCTGCTCCATGGCCTCCAGGTCCCCCCTGGCCCACGACGAAGCCTTACACCGCAGCCCCACCAGGGCATGCCACCCAAACTCCACGCCACACCCGATCACCGGGCTCGCCCCCACCCCTTGGGATTGGCCCCCACCTGACGCCGCCCAGGATGCGGACCCTCGGCTGGTCTGCGGACAGGAACCGCTGCAGCGCCGCCACCGTGCTCGCATCGAAGCCCCCACCCGGCGCCCCCCGCCACCGCCACGCAGCCCCCGCGCCCGCCAGCGCACTCCACCCCCGAGTGGACGCCTCGGCAGCGCTCGCGCCCGGAGTGTCGGGGGCGGAGGACCTGCGCCCGCTGAAGTACAGGAACGGCCCCGCAGCCGCCGGGGACTGTGCTCGAGCTGCAGTGGACTGTGTGTGGGTGTAGTTGTGGGCGTGCTGGCCACTGAGCCAGCGCAGGGCGGTGGTGGAGGTGCGTGGCACGGGGACCTCCAGGCGGACCACACCGGAGACGGTGGTGGAGTGGGTAGAGGAGGTGGAGGGCAGCGCGGCAAGCAGCGCGGCGGCGCCGTCTGCCAGGGTGGCCTGCGTGGCGGTGTGGCGGTGTGGATGAAGTGAAAACGCATGTGCAAGAGGTGCCAGCGATGAGGTACGCGGTGGTGAGCATTGGAGACCTTCGGCTTGGCTGGGAGGGTGTGGGTTCATTGCCAGCAGAGCGGCTGTGGTGGGACACGTGATGCCGCATTCCCCATAGCGAGGGGCGTACCTGGGGTGCTAGCGTGACGGTCTGGCACACGGCCACAGGAAGCAGCAGCATCATCTGCAGATCTGCCCGTTGTTCCTCATCCGTTGGCAGCAGCAGCAGCTGCTGCTGCTGCTGCGATAATAGCTGGCGTGCTGAGGAGTCCGAGGGGCTCCCACCCGTGCCGAGAGGATGGTCCCCATTTGGGGACAATACCGAGCCGCCGCTGCTAGTGCCCTGGTCTCCAGGCCCTGCAGCAAGTCCTGAAGGCTCCTGGGAGCTGGTCGAGGGCCCTCCGTGCCCAGCATTTGCCTCGGCCTCGTGCGCCAAGGCCAAGGAAGAGCGGTTGGCCGCGTGGGGAGCCACGCCGGCACGATTGCGGGTTGGACGCGTGCATGCGGGCCGCTGGCTCCCCAATTGTCGCGATTGTATCTGGGCTGGCCGGTAGCGCGACACTGCGGGCTCCAGCTCGCTGGGGCTGGCCGCGCTGAAGCCCCGTGCTGCGCGTAGCCCTGTCGTCGTCATGCCGCCTTGCACTGCGCGCGATTGAACATCAGACCGCTATCTGCCAGATTTAAGTGACCAAAATTCTGGTGAACAGGTTGCAATATCCAGGTGAGCGACTCATATGCGAAAAGCATCCAGCTGCCTTAGGCTGAGGTGTGCCAGGCATGTACCCAGAAGCGTTCTGAGGTGCGTGTGTATTGCTGGTTTCGTATTGTGTCGCCCTACAGTTTCGGTGCGTCTCCTCACCGGTGCAAGTCGCAGACGCTCGAGCCGACTCAAATGGCCATATGCTTATGGACTATTCCAGGTAGTGTTCAATTATTTGGCAACTGTAAGTGTCCTGAAAATGATTGCATCTCCAAGTAGGCAGGGTTTGCCAGTCGCGAAAACGGCAAAGCCAAAGCGGTAATAACCTTTTACGCAATCAGCGCTAATCCACGGATCCTATGTTCTATATCAAGCAGCATGGCTGAACTATATTACTCGCACGTTAGATCTAGCCAATACCTGACTCGGGACAGAAGGATGTTATGTCTACGGCAGCTCAGCAGCAGTGCAGGCTCTGCCGATGCATAAAATTTCATCTTTATCATGCAACTGAACTATAGGCTGTTGACATTCTCTCACAGGACCATACGCCAGGGGAGCAGCAGCAGCAGCAGCAGCATTACCGCAGCGTGGACAGTAGCACCGCTTCAATGTAGCCCCAGTCCGCCGCTGCTGCTGCTTCTGCCAGCCGCTGCTCCGCTGCCAGCTCCCCACCTGCCCCTGCGCCCGTCTGCCCGTCTTCACAAGCAAGCTGCCCCTGCCTTTCCTCCTGCTCAATCTCCTGGCCCCGCTCCCCCTGCCCCTCCTGCCGCTGGTGCCCCTGTCCCTCCTGCGCCGCCATGGCCTTCCCCTGCCCCCCGACGTCCACAATGATCTCCAGGCGGCTCTCCCGGCGGTACGACACGGCCTGCAGTTCCACGTGCCCGTCCGCGTGGCGGTACGGCACAGCGTACGACGACTTCCCCAGCCTATCGAGGGTGAGCAACAACAACGATGACACGAGGTCAAGTACATGTAATAAGGATCGTACCGGAGGATGTTGTTCAGCTCACGATGGTTCACTGCAAACTTACCATCGCTGTGACACGCTTTTGTCAGGGCTTGCACCCGGTTGGCCAACATACCATCCCAGCCTCTGCACGTGTCCACGTCTGGGCCCTTATCGCCCCAGCCCACTTGCCTGAAAATGCCCTTCAATCGCGCCACATGCGGCCACAGGCCCTGCAGCAGGGCCGCCAGTCGCTGCCTGTCGAACACATCCTCGGAGCTGAACAGCCACCCGCACGTGGCCTGGGGTTGCGGCTGGGGTTCGGACAGGGCGTTGGACTGGGGCTTGGGCTTGGACACCAACCTCATGGGCTGGCGGGGCTGCAGCACGGGAGGTGTAGATGACACGGCGCCGGCGGCGGGTGCTCCGCTGCCGTTTGCTTCACCGGTCGCGTGCCTTTGTGGGCTCAGCGGTTGCTGCTGAAGGTGTGACAGCTGCTGTCGCTGCTGCTGCTGGGCCCTCCGCCTACTGTGGGCTACCGGGTTGAACAGTGTGCGGAAGACGGGCGCGCGAGGCAGGTCCAGCAGCGAGGGGTCCAGGCGACCGCGGCTGGTGAGCACAACCTAGGTGGGCGAGGCGGGCGCAGCAGGATGGGAACAGGAGAAGCAGGGCAAGGGGAGGTACGTTACCCACCGGACGCCATGACAGAGTACAATGCCATATACGGGCCGTGCACGGACAGCGCCAACCGGAAGCCAATCGCTGCGAGCACGTGGTGTTCGTCCCCACCCACCTGGGCTTTGGGCGGGTACAGTTCCTGGGCCCATCGCTCGAAGGCTGCCAGCTGCTCCGGCGAGGCCAGGTCGGCTTTGGAGCCCACCAGCACATCACACACGTTGATCTGGTCCTGTGAGGGTGCAGCAGGTGGTTGGGTTCCATGGTGTGTCGGAAGCTAAGCCACAGGCCAAGCATGGCCTTAGGGCTCTAAGACATCGTGGCAGCATGCCCTTGCGAGCGGCCTTGTTTAGGCGCGTAGGGCCACTCGGCTGTGTTACGCTTGTGTAGAGCCCGAGTCACACCACGTGGGCTGCACATGATTGCTAATGCTACGCTGCTGGAGCTATCACCACCGTCATCCTCATTTCCACGCAATGCGTAAGGCAACACGACACTACACAACAGTGTCAGCCATCTCAACGCGCGTGGCAGGCAGCACCTGGTAGGTTTCGGAGCTGAGGGGCGACGGCGGCATGGGGGCTGCACCCGCGTCCGGGGCCTCCCCCGCCCCCGCTCCAGCCGCCAGCGCCTCTGCTGCCGCATCCCGCACGTCCACCAGGCACAGCACGGCCCGCACGCTGAGGGCGGAGCGCAGGTGCTCACTGCCCAGCGTGTCCAGTAGACCTGAACGTGGAGAGGGGTATAGCCACGTTCCTGGGCAGCTGCAGTGCCGCGCCGTGGAAGCAGGTACATACATCACACGAAGATCATCGCATGGGCGTATGACTGCGGGTGGTTTGCCCACATGCGTAAAGCCAGGATTGCCGGCCACCCACCCACCCGGCCCGCAGCCGCCCGCCCACCTGCCGGGTGCCCCAGGCCGCTGGGCTCGATCAGCAGTCTGTCGGGCTTGGCGGTCCGCACCAGCTGCGCAACGGCCACCCCCAGCGGCCCCGACAGCGAGCAGCACAAGCAGCCGCCCGCCAGCTCCCGAACCACCAGCCCCGAGACAGGGGAGGAGCTGGCCGCGGGTGCGGGTTCTGGTGTGGATGTGGGTTGGCGTGTGTTTGCGTTTGGGGCTGGGGATGAGGTGTTGGCAGCGGTCGGGGCGGCCTCCGAGGCAGGTGTAGTGGCGGCCTCCGCGTCGGCTGGTGCGTCGTCCAAATCTGCGGTTGGCAGGTGAGGCGACAGCGTTCGTACTGGCGCGGTAATGCCCGGAATAATTGGCCGGTGGGAACAACTTGGGGGGTGCGGGCGGCGCAGCGCACGAGCGCAACCAGCCCTGCAGTACCACGACTTCCTTGGACTGCATGGCCGTGAGGCAGTGTGCGGTAGAAAGCGTAGCAGTTGCAGAGCCTAAAGCCACATGCGTAAACCATAGCCTTGTATGTGGTTGTCCTTAAGGTGCAGAGTGCAGCCGCTGCCATCCCCCGCACCCCAGGCTGCCATGCTTCGCCTGCGCCGGAGCTAGTCCCCGTGTACAGCTGCCAAATTGCAGTGCCACAGCCACGCTGATCGCGGCGGCTGCCGATGCTGCTGCTGCTGCTGCTGCTGCTGCTGCTGCTGCTGCTGCTGGTGTTGGAAGTAATGCGTTTGGCTCTCCACGCCTTCTGGCGGATCCATGCCGCGCGCACACCAGGAGCCGTTGTAGTCCACACCTACCCCCGCCTCCCTTACCTGCGTCCTCCATAGCCGCCTCGAGCAGGGCTGCGTCAATGCCCAGCGACCCAAACTCATTGACAAGGACAGCCCACTTCTCGCCAGGCGGCTTTGCGTGGCGCAGCAGGTGCGCAAGCGCGGTCGTCTTGCCCACCCCTAGCGCCCCAGTGATAATGTTGACCGGGACCGGAAGCTTCTGCAATCACCATGAATGAGTAGTGTAACCGGCGTGCTGCTCCGTGCTGGGTTTGCGCGTTGGCGGCGTGCATAGCGACTGACCATTGCTGTCAGTGCCCCAGTTCTTTCCGGTATGCTGCATGCAAAATATAATGAGTATACATCATGTGATGGATCAGTACTTTTGGCTCAATAGGAAAGCCCGCGGGGGAATCGTCTAGAGCATAGCCCAATCCCGCCCACACTGTAACCACTACTGCTGTACCTGCCTGCCAGCGGACCCAAGACTAGCACCCATATTTGCATGTTACTGGCGCCTGGACTGACTGTACCAGCAGTGCAGGACGTGATTTGGCAGTTGCAAATGTGCAATGGAGACCTCCCCTGCTCCAACCTGACGTCTGCGTGGCCCCGCGTGGCGCAATCAGTGTTCCTGCACGTGAAAGGTGTGGAGCTACCACCTTGACCCGTTCAAATCCCCATTCAGCTCCAAGGGGAATGAGTAGGTGCGGGCTTGGGAACCAGAAGGCTGCGAGCTGGGAGCTCGGAGCTGCACAGCGTGGCACACGTGCCATGGTAACGGCCAACGGTCTAGGCTGTCCGTGAAGCTGGTCGTCGCAATCAGGTGCTTTGTCCCTGGCACATGGCATGCCATGGTGGCATTGCGCCGGGAGATGCTGCCAATTTCCTTGCTCGTATCCTGAATTGCATGAAAGCGCGCACTGCCGAAGAACACTACAACACACACGCGGCCGTTGCTATGATCAGATAATCTACAACACTACTGAACATTTTTCTAGCAGCAAACCCCTCCTTGGTTAGACCGCTGCACATGCAACAAAAATGCCAAGCAAGAATCAGCATCCGTTGGGGTTGCTTCGATACAAGGTGCGACCTGACGCGCGGACGGCAGGCACATAAATTACTGCCGCCATGTAGATGATATGGCAGTCCCTCGGGAGAATTGCGCTTGGGGATACCCTAGTCACCAGCCGCGCGAGCCATGAGCGCCCACTGGGCATGCTGACCGCCCCCACCGACACGGGCGGCCCCTTGCGCACGCACACGCAAAGACAGAACCCCCGTGCAAACTGTCAGTCACATGTTGGCTATTCCTGTTGAGTATGCTGCCTGACGCCAGTCTAGCGCCAGGGAAACAAGCCCTTCTCACCCCACCATTCTCACCAACCTCATGGCCTAACACACAGATGGATGGCAGCACGGTGACACTGCAGCACCACAACCCAAGCGGCGATGCAGCCCCGGGCGGTGCCAAGGCGGCGGCGGCCCCGGTGGCCACCCTCCGGTTGGACCTCAAGGCCAGCAAGGTGGGGTACCGTGTGGAGACACGTGTCCTGCTGCTTATACCACTACTTTGGGCCTCCCCAGGTGGCCTTTGAGCCCTTGACCCCAAGTGCCACACACCGTGCTCCTGTCGCGCTGCATGCCACCCCCGTCCATGCACCATGCTGTGCCTGCGGTGATGTTGACGTACAGCCACGCTCGCGCCCGCCTATTCACTGCTGCCACACACGCCTCGCCCATGTCCCATGAACCGGCGCCCGTCAGGTGTGGGTCGGGCGCGCCCCGCCGCTGCCCTCCGACGCCTCCCTCATGCTGGGCGTGGCGGGCATGCTGCGCTTGGGCAAGGGCTCCGTGCTGGCCGTGGTCACCCGGGCAAAGAGGGTGCGTGGGGCGGTGGGCGGGACCAGGGGAGATGGGATGAGGCGGGCGGGAGGGGGGCAAAGCCTGTGGATGGGAGCAGCCAGGCGGGCGGGAGGGGGGCGTGCCTGGGGCGCTAAGGCTTTGGGAACGTGAGGGATGGTTCGGCTGGAGGGCCGGCGCGCCTATAACGTCCAACTGTCCAGCCGTAAACACAATGGGTACCGTAGTGTGGCCAAGGAATTGCATAACCAGAGGATCATGCCGTTCCTCCCATCCAGGTGTGTGGGCTGCTGGACGGCTCCGTGTTCAAGGTGGAGGCCACGCAGCTGGTGGCCCCAGACGCCATCAACGCCAGCGAAAACGACCTCAGGTGATACCTGAGCAGCGCGTGCTGATGATGACTAGGCCCTGGGCCAGCAGATCGTATGCTACTGTGCATGACTCTGCTGAGCCGTTTGACGCAGTGTTCCTTGCCCCGGCGCACGATGTCCCTTGCCGTGGATTGCACCGCTTGCGCCGTGCCTGACGTTATGCCTTAACTTTTACCCCACCGCCCACTCCACACGTGGCTCCAGGCACGCGGCGCTGCTACAGGAAGCACTGAACCCCAAGACCTTCGGCAACCACCTGTACTTCTCACACACCGCCAACATTACGTCATCACGCCAGCGACAGGTACAGACACGTAACAGCATGAGAAGGCTGCAAGGGCGCAGAGCGTCACCATACTGGAGGGGTGCAGGGGCACAAGAGTCCCTACGACTGGGCCCACATGCCCACGCTGGTCTACACTGGTGTATGCTGCTCCCGCTGAACCCCTCTGGTGCCGCGCTGCCCTGCTGTGCCCCCAGTCAGACCTCGAGCCCAACCTGCCTGAGCCCTGCGGCCTTAGCCCGCTGCCCCCGGCAGCCACCACTACGGGCACCACCTCCAAACACCCAGTCAGCAGCAGCAGCAGCAGCTCCCTGCCTTCGCTGGGCGCGTGGTGGCAGCTGCCACCCGGGGAGGCGCAGGGGCCAGGGCAGCAGGGAGCGGCCAGGCCCAAGGGGGAGGGCCCCGGGGGCGGCAGCGGGAGGTCGCTGTGGGCCAAGGCCGACCCACGGTTCACTTGGAACGCAGAGCTGCTGCGGCCGCTCGTGGGTGGGTTGGCGTGTGGCACTTTGGTACCGGTAGTCATGCATGGAGTGGGCTGTTGCTGGATGCCGTGGCTGCGTAGCTGCCAACCTCATTGGTACGCAGAAGGCAGGCAAGAATGAGCAGGCACTTGTACCGGCTTCACCGTGAATCGCAGCAGCTGACGTGCCAACGTTGTGCTGCGTTGCGCAGAGGCTGGCGCGGAGGCGTTCGTGCTGCCCCTTATGGCCGGCTACATCGGCCAGGCCACGGGGGCCACCTTCCAGATGCGCCAGCCGGGGGCAGCAACAGCAGCAGCAACAGCACCAGAAGCAGCCCAGCCTGCTGCCACGGAAAACGGAGCTTCAGCAGCTCCAAACGAGGACGGGCTGAATGTTGGCATCGCAACGGCCGGACCCAGCGCACCAGCTGGGGAGGGTAGGGGGTTAGGCACCGAAGGTGGTAGAGCTGGGGCAGGGGGTGGGGGCGGGGGTGTGGAGTGTCCTGCGGAGCTGACGCTCATAACCCGGCTGGGAACTGGGCGGCCGCTGGCGGGCAGCTGGCGGCGAGGGCTGGACATGGCGGGGCACGCGGCGGGCTTTGCGGAGACGGAGGTGCTGCTGACGGTGTGGCAGCCGGAGGAGCAACAGCAGCAGCAGCAGCAAGCAGAGGCAGGAGGGGAGCAGGGGCAGGGGCGCGGGGCGGCGGAGGCGGCGGCGGAGGCAGCGGCGAGTGCGGGCGTTGGGCCTGATGGGGTGTTCCGCAAGCGGTCGCGCGTCGCGGTGGCGTCGTACGTTATGGTGGGTGCACGGCAGGGGGGCATGCACGTTCTCCTTACGGCAGACGGGCGTACGGCGGTACCCTGCGTACGGCGGGACGGCAAGTTGTCCCAGATTTTGGCATGACAAGTGCACGCTGTGCGAGGGATGGGTAAGGGGGGCCTTATGCTCCCTGCTCCTGTCATATCTGCGTCGGCTCCAATCTTGTTGGGGTGTGATCATCCTCATCCGCATCCCGCCAACCGCTGTCCCGTCTCGCCGTCCCCTGGCTGTCGTACAGACCCGCGGCAGCGTCCCGTTGCTGTGGTCCGCCCCGCCCGACCTGTCGCTCAATCCGCGGCCACGGGCAGCCGCCATGCCGGACGCGGCGACCCCAAGGCAGGAGCCGCAGCAGGCTGAGGCGGCGAGGAACGTGGCTGCTGAGGGCGCGCAAGGGGGTCTGGGGGCACCGGGCATCGGCAGCAGTGACGAGGAGGTGCAGCGCAGGCCCTTCGCAGCGCATGTCAAAGGGCTGGAGGCGGCGTACGGGAAGGTGGGTTGCGGCAGAACTGGCCGGCGCGCTGTTCAGGTGTTGCGATGTACTGCTGCACAAGCGGCTGCGCAGCAGTGCAGCGGCCAAGACCCGTTGCCGGGTAGTCACAAGTTGCACGTCTGGTTTGTGGATGGGGTCAGGTGTCAACATCGTGTCATGCGGCTGGCTCCCTGGCCGGAGATGCCTGTGCCGCAGTGACACCTCAACGTGAGCAGTCCGTTGGGTAGCTCAAGGGTTGTTGCGACACAATCGGGACTGGCCCCGACCCCACTGCAATGAACGCACCTCAGCCGGCGACTTGCCGTCTCGACTGTCAGCAAGGCAGAGAGCACCCGCGGTGTGCGTGTCCTTACACCGTCCTCACGCCTTCACTCAGCCACCCTCTTCCCACACTTCCCTTTCTCGCAGCCGCTTCTGCTCCTCAATCTCATAAACGGGGCAAACAGCGGGCCCCAGGCCCGACTTCACGACCTCCTTCTGAAGCAGGCGAGTCAAAACTGCCTCGCTTCGTTGTCTTGAGCCGCGCCCATACTGTTGATGGGTTGAGCCCAGCTGTCGGGCCCTCTGCTGGCAGCCGAGCATAGGCTTTTCAACAGCAGGTGTCGTGCAAGTAGCGTGCACAGCGACAACCATTGCAGCTGGGTGGTGGCTGTTGCACCTTGGGCCTCATGCCTCATGCCACGAGCTGCTCTCTCCTCCCTCACACCCTGCCGGTGTGGCCACTGGCTACCCTGACACGACCATCCCTACACTCCACGGCACCCGTGCAGGCCGAAAATTACAATGCACAACAAGGACGTGGGATACTGCAGCCGAAGCAGCAACCCGCACAGGGCAGTAAAACCAGCAACAGCAGCCCATCCGATGCAACCGCTTTCCTCGCCCCTTCCTCCCCCGGCGTGCGGGCGGTGGGCCTGGCCCTGGGCCCAGGGGACCTGTGGGGGTTGGCTGCAGCGGGCGAGGCGGCGGGGAGGCTGGAGGCGGAGTGCCATGACGCGCTGAGCCGCATGGGGGCGTTCCTGTCCGTGGTGAGCCGCGGCGGCTGCAGTGCGGTGCGATGGGTGGTACCGACCGGTACCGTCGGCGGAGGCGCCCCGAGTTGACAGCTGCGTCCTGTGTGGCTATTGGCCTGTTGTCATGTACGGATCGATAGGAGTTGTAGGTTTCAGTAAGCGCTGTATACCTCCTGGCGTACATGCAGGACGAGATTGAGCTCTCCCGGCGGGTGGTGCTGCCGGGGGGCGACGCCGCCCCCGCGGGGGCGTCCCCTGCCTCCGTGTGCGTGGTGGCGCGGCGGGTGGCGGCGCGGCAGCAGGGCGTGGCGCGGGTCAGCTGCGCAGACACCACCTCCGCAGGTCAGGGCATGTCCCCAAGATGCAACACTTCGTCATAAGCATCGTTCAACTGTACGGCAGCGGGTGTGCTCGGCTCGAAACTGCAACGCTCCTGGGTACGGTACACCCGTCCTTCGCTCAGTCTTCCAGTTGTGCTGCACGCGGACTGACGGCGAAGGGACAGCCAGGCTCAGTTACCGGTACCCTTACCTTCTGCGCCGGCTTGTGCTGCTCCCGGGTGCTTGCCTCCTGCGCAGGCGGCGCGTGCGGCCTAGTGGACCTGGCGCAGCACTGCCTGGCGCTGCCCGCGCTGGCCTCCTGCCTGGCGGCGGTGGGGGCGCTGGCTGACGAGGCGGAGGTGGCGGCGGAGCAGCACAACCTGGTGGCAGGTGGGTGTGGCAGGAGGTGGTGTCAGGGAAGAAACAATGCTGACGCGGGAGCGAGCCGCTTGTTTGCGACCGAGGCTGAAGCTTTTGGTGACATTGTCGCCGCTGCCATCAGGGGGGCAGGTGGGTGTACGTGTGGCGGCTGGGTGTGTGCCAGGGTGTGGAAGGGTGCGGCTCTGAAAGGTTCTGACAGGTTATAAAGGGTGTAGGACTACGCTCGGACCATGTGTGAGAGCGCTGCACCACTCCGAGGAACGCATCATCCGACAACGTCCAGCCCCTGCCCTTGCCCCTGCCGTTTAGTTCCAGCTTGCCTCGATTGTTACGGTTATGTTGATGCGTGCCGGCTGCTCCTCAGTGCGCCGCTCCTACTCAAACGTCCAAATTCGTCCCGCACTGCGCCCTGACCCCGTGCGTGCCACTCGCAGCCCTGGCCCAGCTGTGGGCAAACATGTCCGGTGTGCTGTGTGATGCGGCGCTGGGGGTGGGCGGCGCGCCCTCGCGGCTGCTGCAGGCGGCGGCTGCGGGCTGGGGTGCGGGCGGGCGGCTGAGCCTGCGCGCTGCACTGTGGGGGGCGCTCGTGCGCACGCCCACAGGCCTTGCCATGGGGCTCGGTGAGTGCATGGGTTGCTGTGCCGTACATGGTCGGGGTGCGCTTGTGGGCGTGCGTGTTGGGCGCAGGTAGGAAGGTGCAGGCCTGCGCACGGCCTGTCCTCCACTGTCAGGCTACACATGCATAACGCACAATGTGGATGTGCTGGCATTTGGGGCCGCAGTGTGGGCGAGGCAGGCTTGGACAGGGGTAATAGGCCAGATCGTCATTCACATGCAGCTGACTCGGCGATAAAAACCGCCAACCAGCAACCCTCTCATTCATACCCCCTGATCCCAACCCTCAATGCCATCGTTAGTCCTTGATTGTTGTGTCGGGATACAAGATTGCCTTGCACGAGGCGCCATGCACAACTCGCCTGCTGAGGCCAAGGCTGCCCGGTCTCTTGATCCGCAATGCTTCCCGCATCCCCCTGCCGCCAGCTGACACGGTTTCGCGCTACTATTACGACAACTTCACGGAAGCGCGACGGCAGGACGCCCTGGACCTGGTCACGGGGGCGTACCAGGTGCGTGTGTGTTAATAGTGGTTGTGTGTTAGCGGTGGGTTACCTAGGAATCATGTGGAGGTGTGGCAGGGGTGAATGCACTAGCGGGGAAGGGCGGCGAGACGGAGCCCACTGGACGTGGTCACAGGGCCTCATCAGGTCGCACCGGGGCATTGATGCTTGGAGGTGGAGGTCAGGCAAAGACGTGTTTGTGGGTTCACCATTTATCCTTGATGGTCCCACAGCCTGCATTTTGCAGTGTTGCGGTGATGCCTGTCCTGCCATGACCAGGCACAGCACCTCCCCGATTTCCTGCAATACGCCACGGCAAGAGCACGCGCATGCGAGAGCAAAGAGTGGCGGTCCAGTACCTTCGGTACTTCACCCTACCTGTCCGTGCCGTACCTTGTCCACGGTTGACCTGCGTTTGACCTCCCGCCTCCCACCTTGCCCCCGCAGGTGTCCTCCCCGCCCGCGGAGCTGCCCCGCCGCGCGCCGCCCAACACCTCCTGGCTGCAGCTGGGGCTAGTGCTGGTGGTGGCGGGGATCATTCAGGTGGGCTAACCGAAGCTACTCCAGTTGCACACACCCCAGCTGCGGCACTGCCTTGTGATGTGCACCCCCACCCGTGGCACCGCAACAAATCTCTCGCAAGCACAAGAGCTCCCGCTCCCCTCCGTTGCTGCAGCTGCTCGTCATCGCCGCACGGGGGCCCCGTACACTGTACGACGTGGCGATGCGGGCGGGCGCCCCGGTCGCCATTGGCGCGCTGTTCCTGTGGGCTACGTTGCGGCGGGGCCACAGTTTTGTGGAGAAGCCCGTGCTGCTGCGGCACGCACACGTGCCGTGGGGCAGGGAGGCGGCTGGGCCAACCGGGGCGGGCAAGGCGGCTGTGAGTGGTGTAGGGAAGGCGAAAGGGTAAGGGTTGCAGGTTGTGGGGAGGAGGATGGAGGATAGACAATGGAAGAAGAACGGGTGCGAGCGAATGTGGGCTGGAGGACAAGGGGCAGAGATAGAGAGGGCAGTGGCTAAATGTTACAGGTTCGTCTTTAGGAGAGTAAAGGGCATCGTGGGTGGAACCTATATTGTATTGTCCTGCAACTGCAATTTTGCTTCGCTTGTGCGCACGGGCATCTACTGCTGTTGTGGCACCACAGGAGCAGCTGTCCTGCAAGGCAGTCCCGAAGCCATTGTGCAAGGGAGCTCGCACTGGGGATGCCTTGAGTTCTACATCACAGTGTGTGTAAAACGCATCCACGTGGGGCCCAGTGGGTGTCTTGGTGTGTACGTGCTGCACTTTGCTGCGCTGTTACTGCAGCGCGCCGTTGCCATACCGCGGATTACCACTAATGGACTTCGGATGGGCGGGATCAGCGGCGGGGATGTGCAAGCCGCATGTCGCCTGCTGTCCTGTGCGCAGGTGAGGCCGTGCGCCCTTGGTTGTGTCAGAAGGGCTGTGTCAGGCTGTGTGCCTCTGTGGGGCGTGTCCGTCTGTTGTGGTGCATGGGAGATGGTGTGCAGGGTGGAGAATGGAGAATGGAATGTGACAACACAGGATGTGGTGTACCGATAGTTCAATTCAGAAGTTCTGCTTCAACTGTTGCTGACAACTCCAACGGCACGTCAGAACGCTTAAGCTGCCCCATTCCAACCAGCCTGTGACCCTGTACCGTGTGCGCGACACAGCAGGCCTTCGTCAGGGACTCATTTGCATGCGTGGGTAGAGATGCTCCAGAACCAAGGGAAATGGTAGTGGCAGCGGGACAGACAGAGAGGGTATGGGCAGGTCGGAGCTGAAGGCCACGCGTTGCATCGTGACATTTGGCGGCCACGCCTTCCTGGAGAAGCCTGTGCTGCTGCTGCTGCTGCTGCTGCTGTGTCACACAGGTGCCATGGGGCAGGGAGGCAGGGGCAACAGCGGCGACCGGCGCGCAAGGCAGGGGGGACTGGGGCAGGGAAGGTGAGAGGATAGGGACGGAGGGTTATGGGGTGGAGGGTGTGGGGCGGAAGTGGGAGAGAAGGAGCAAGTGTGTAGCGGCGGCAATGAGGACGCAGTAAACAGTGAAAGACCTCGTCTGTGACTTGGCTGCAATGTGCTGCGCTTGTGCGCACAAGCAGCGACGCAGTCGCAGCTATTCTGCAAGGCAGCTCTGGGTAGGGGAGAACACGAACGATTGTGGGGCGGAGGATGTGTACGGCAGGAGCGAGCGTTGGGAGTTTTGGGGCTGCAGCCTTATTCGTGGCATTGCCGCCATGGGGTACCAGGGGCTCGACGGGTGGACCTGGCGCCCCCATGACCGCCGTTTGATGCACAGGCGGCTACGACAGGACCTTAGACAGAGATGGAGGTCACAAGCATTGCTAAAATCCGTCATGCGCTGCTCCGGGTTGAAGGCGCGGCTGGGCAGTGCTAGTAACGACGACAAGGGGCAAGCCAAGTACCACGTGCCCTTGCTCGGGTGCGACAGGGCGACAAGGACGACAGAATCGGTGAATTCTGCGCGCAGGAAGCTATCACGCCACGATGTGGTATGGATACACACCTGCGAATTGAACCAAGCCTGAATTTCTATTGTGCTCTCAGTTCCAGACGTGCCCAGACAATCTGCAATGTACGTCACACTCACTGACAGCAAATGACGAGGTGTCTGCGCGGGGCACCCTACATTGAAGGTTTGGCTGAGCCCTCGGGAGCCTCAGGCCGCACGTCTGGCCCCTGCGTGCCGTCCTGTGTGTGTTGCCCTGGTAGCGGGCCCCTGCTTTTGATCTGGATGT
>QAXN01001615.1:0-14407 GCA_004335795.1 Chlamydomonas sp. 3222 | reverse complement strand
CACCACCACCACCACCACCACATTCCATCCCCACGCAATGGACCTTGCTCTGAGCCGGCTCTGAGGAGCGGCGTAGCAGTGTATAAAACGTACGACACCTCCCACACCACCCGCCTTCCCACCCCCACCTGCAGCGTGGATGACGTGAGGCTGAGCACCTCGGGTGTTGTGGAGCAGCACCCGGGGCACGGACACGAACGCCATGTAGGTGCCTGTGGGGGGAAGGGAGGGTGGGGGTGGGAGGGGTGGGGTTTACGATGAATGGGTTGGGGTTATGTGGGGCAAAGGGTGTTGAGAACCGCCCGGGGGACAGTCGTGAACGCTACGTAGGTGCGTGCATGGGCGGCTGGGGAGCGGGGTGGGGTTACGAGGAATGGGGTGGGCGTAGGTATGGGCAGGGAGGATGGGGAGTGGGGGGTGGGGGAAAGATCTGGGGGAGCGGGCTACGAGGAAGATGGTGGACGCAGATTGAGAAGGGGGTGTTTAGCACCACCCGGGGCACAGGCACCAACGCCATGGTGGTGCCTGCGTGGGGAAGAGGGGGTTGGGGGGCGCGGGCGGGGTAGGATACGAGTGATGGGGTGGGCGCAGATGGGGGAGGTGTTGTTGAGCACCATCCGGGAAACGGACGCGAACGCCACGTAGGCGCCTGCATGGTTGGGGTGTGTAGGGGCGGGGTGGGGTAGCGATGGGGCAGCGCTGGTGGGGGAGGTAAAGAGGTAAGAAGTGTAGTTGGGGCAGGGCAAGGCAAGGCACAGCGGGGTACGGCGAGGACAGAGTACTGGGGCGGACAGGAGAGCACAGGGCGGACGGCGGCGCACAGGGTTGACGGGGGAGCACAGAGCCTTCTTGAGCGCTCCCCAGCACAGGCAACTGCTCAGGGCCCAGGCCACCACACGCCCTGCGTGGTGTGTTGGTGTCGCCGCCCCTGTCACCCTCCCCCCCTTTCCCGCCCCACCCCCCACCCCCACTCCCACTCCCACCCCCCGGTACCGATCCGCCGTAGAAGCGTCTTCCCCACTCCGCCGTCCGGTGCGGCCACAGCAGCAGAGGGAGGCACGCAGGACAGCTGCTTGGCGGTTGTAGCAGTTGTACTGCACCCATGTGCTAGGTACGTACAGGCCAGCGTACGGCATCTACCCAACGTACGTACCTTCCACGGCAATGACGGAGCCGTTGAATACGGTGTACGGCGCGATGTTGCCGTCGTACAGCGCAGGTACGGGAGCGGCGCTGGTGTGGACGTACCTGCAGGGGGGGGGGCGGGGAACGCGAGGGACGACATGTGCTGACTGATCGTCTTTTGACGCCGGGCACTGGTCCTGGAGTGTGGCTCGGGAGGCAGGGCCAGAACACACCAGTTCCCGAGCATCCCTAATGTTGCTACTACCGCACCACTGCACTTAAGGGAGGGGTGTTGGTAAGGGGTGGGGCCCGCGGAGGGGGGCCCCTCCCCCCCACCCCACATCACGAGCCAATGGCATGACTCCAATAGCAACTCCCAACACCCAAGCCAGCAGCAGCACGCACGCATACCGTACTCTGTTGCACGCAGAGCCCCACTTGTGTTGCAACCCACACGCACTCCTGCCTCCCCAACGTTTCGTGCACGCAACCTCAGCACGACTCAGCACGCCCCGGCACATCTGCACCTGTTTACACACAGTACGTGCGACACACGCTGACAGTACTAATACACATGCCCCACCCTCACCAGGTGCTGGTGCACAACGCACGCGTGACTATGATGATGGCAACAGCAACGTCCACGCACCGGAACGTGCTAACACGCAGCACACGTCACACGTGCTAATACACATGCCTCACCCACCAGGTGCTGTTGTACAGCGCCAGCGTGGCCTTGTTGAAGGCCACAGCCACGTCCTTGAGTTCGGCGATGGACTCGTTGAGCACCACGACGGACGAGTCGACGTACCTGCCAGGGTGAGGGTAAAGCGACAAAGGGAAATTGGGAAGAGTCGATCTGTGGCAAGCGAGGTTAGTGGCTGCAACAGAAAGCAGGAAACAACTGAATACCTACAACCCAGTGCGTACCTACAAGGGTGGCGAGAGACAGGGGGAAGATAGAGAAGGGTCGGCGAGTGAAGTGGCAGCAGGGCACTGGCCCTCGGCTGACCCTAGATAGGCTGACCCTACCGTACACTACTGCCACCTAGCCTGCGCTGCATCCCCTGCCCTGCCCCCCCCCCCTGGGGCGCCTGCTGCCCCTCCGCACGCCATCAGGCCAATCGCGCTGCAGGGCACGCACTGCCTGGCAATGCGCTCGCACTGTGTGCAACGTAATGCGACAAAAGCGGGTGCGATGTGAATACCGGTAGCCCAATCACAGCCCAACCAGATCCCAACGCCCAACGCCCCAGGCACCCCAGGCCAGCGCGGAAGCCAACGGCAGTGCCGAGGAGGTGGCGAGAGGAGGTAGCAGGCAGCCCACTAAGACACGCCTCATAAGCCATAACACACTAGCTCATGCACAAGCGGCCGCTGTGCCTCTGTCCCTGTGTGCACCAGCTGACGGCCTTTACCCACGCACCAGCTAACCCACCACACGACCCCAGCTGCTCAAGNCGCACCCACCATCCGAACCAGCTGCTGAAGTTGAGCCGCGCGTTGCGCAGCGCCACACTGGCGCCCCCGTTGACCAGCAGCCAGTTGAGGGAGGAGAGGGTGAGGGTGGAGGAGTCGAACGTGACGGCGCCGCCGCCGCCAAAGTGAAGCGTGTTGTTCTGTGTGGGGTGGGGTGCGGTGGGCAGCAAGTGTAGCAAGGGTAGCAAGTGGCAATGCATGAATGCATGCACGAATCCAGTGCAGCTCAAAGACCCCTACGGCCCCTCCCGGACACTTTTTGTTTTTGGGGGGGGGGGCTGCCATACACGGTGGTGCAGCGAGGTTAGTGGTGTAGGGTGGTGTATTGAGGGTGCGTGCAGCCGTGGTGTGGTGTATATATGGGGAGAGGGAGTGCGCGGGTGGTAGCGCAGGAGCTGGGTTAGGGAGCACAGGACACACATGACGCACAGCTGCCAACAGGAGCAAAGGCGTGTGTACGGTACGGAGGGGCGGGTATGCTGGTGCGCAGGTAGCTGCCTTCCTGCCTTGTGGAGTTAGCCGGTTCCGCACCAGCACACACACACTTCCCCCAGGAACTGCATTTGTACACACTTCCTCAAGGCGCCTGCTGTGCCCCTGTACCTCCCTTGCACCCACGCCGCCCGCCTTACCCCTGCCCAGCGAGCCGTTTGTGCGTGGGATGCACACGCTCGCTCCGTCCAGGTTCCGGTTCCTAACCACCTCCTCGCCCTTGTCCGGCTTCCGGGCAGTTCCGGGCGTCCCGCGCGGAGGCTTGGAACGTCGATGTGCCATCGGTCCCCAGCTGTGCCATCGGTCACCGCCCTTTCTTGACTGAACGTATCTCTCACATAACATAGTTCATGCCTAAGCCGGACAATGTAAAGCTGCCGCTTCAAGGTCCTTCCGTGAGGCTTTTCCGCAATCGAACTAAGTTCGGCAGCTCATTGCCAAACGGGTGAGGCATAATGGCCTTCACTAATTTAAAAAAATAGAATGTGAACGCATTACGCTACTGCGCAACTCGCCTCGTGCAGCGTGAGGTTGAGGGCCGAGATGGTGCTGTCCAGGGGAGCCCCGTTGGCGGTGGTGTTGAGCACCAGGTGCGAGTTGTTGGCCGCGATGGTGGCGGACGACTGCGGAGCAGCGAAGCATATGGGTGGTAGGTTCTTTTTAGGTAAATAGTCAAGGGAGTGCACCGCATGGGCGGCTGTGGGCGGCTAGCCTCGTGCCCAATCGTGCCGGGCGGCACGCGAGCATGTCCCCTAGTCGGGGTGTGGGGTCGCAGCACCGCCTCGTGCCGTGCGGGCTAACCCACGCCCCCAGCCCACGCCCCCACCCTACGCCACCATCCCGCCTGCAGCAACGCCAGGCACAGCAAGCCCAACACCACTTACCGTACACACACGTGCACGCAAACGCATACGAAACTACCGCAGTACAGTAGTATTCAACTCACCGTACGTGCTGCTGCCCTCCGTCACACTGCACACCAGTACATCCCACAAACCGTGCCACGGGGGAGCACACAGTGCACCATGCCACTTGCCCCCGCGCCAAACCGCCAACCCCAGCTCCCAAACCCCTCTTACCCGCCCCGCACCCCCCAGCTCCCAACCACATGCTGCCGTACGTGCTGCTGCCCTCGGTCGCACAGCACAAGCCCCCTCCGGGCCAGGCATGTGCACGGGCCAGGACAGGCACCCGTGCTTTACACCCTGCCACGTGCCCGCCAAACCCCGCCCTCCCACCCTCCCCCCCCCCCCCTCCCCCCCCCCGCCCACACACACACCCCACCTGCAGCACGGCCAGCCAGGTCACTGGCACGCCCTTACAGTTCTCACCATCAATTTGACACGTGTCACGCACACGCACACGTGCCGTCGTGCCACGTGCCCACCTGCAGCACGGCCAGGGCGTTGCACAGCGACACGCCGTCCTCGCACATGTAGGCCTGGAGGGGAGGGGGGGAAGGGGGCATGTGACACGTGTCATGCACACGCACGCGTGCCGTCATGCCACGTGCCCAGCACCAGTCACGGCCACAACTACCGGTACGGTAGTGTCACGTCGTACTCACACAGGCAGGCCTGGGGGAGTGGACGAAGGGGGGGTAGCCACGGAGCGGTAGGGTATCAGAGGAGGAAGCGGGGACCGGGGCGGGTGCGGGGGTGGGCGCTGCTACTTAGTGGTGGGGAGCAGGGGAGAGCTAGTGGGCAGGTTGCGTGGAGGCCACGGTACCGGTACATTCATGCGGTACGGTGTCTCGTGTTGCGACTCCACACATGCATGCGCCACAGAAGCCTCATGGTGCCTGCCAAGAACGCACCACTCGCTGACACTCGCTGCCCCTGCCATGCCCACCGTGCCGTCGTGCCACGTGCCAAGCGTGCCACGTGCCAAGCGTGCCACGTGCCGCCTCACCTGCGCGTACCGTGCGCGCTCCGCCAGCCCCTCGCCGTCCAGGGCGTTGGCAAAGGCAACCGCCTTAACCGCCTTAACCGCCGCCGTGTCAAGGGCACACGTGTCGGGTGCGGAGATGAGGGTGGCGTTGCGCAGGCGGATCTCGGACATCAGGACAGCAGAGGGGAAGCCTGCATGGGGGGGATTGCATGGGGAAGCCAACCAACTGGCACGTGTCGGGGGGGCAGCGCCGCCGTACGCTAGGCGGATAAAACGTCATGCGGCAAAGGGCACGCCTGCATTGTTGTCGGTGCAATAGGTGAGGACACAAGGAATTGTATCTCGGACATCAGGACCCCGGGCGGGAAGCCTGCATGTGGCGGGCGGGGTGGGGCCAACCAGTGGGCACGTACCGCGTAACCAGGTCGTAGGCGGATGGAGCGCGGCAAACTGCAGGGCACGCCTGCTGCGTGTATAGAGGGCGGTGCAGTAGGGGTGGGATGCGGCGAGGGCACAAGAAAGCACGCCGTACGTGCACCGGCACGGGACAGCATGTAGGGGTATGCATGGCTAGGCAAGTACGGCACGCATTGGGAGGACACCGGGCTTAGGGACGGCTGGGAGGCCAGCCTCATTGCACCTGCGCCTGCTTGCATCGCGTGCAGCACTGGGCACACGTATTAACCCAGCAGCACTGGGCACACGTGCACGTGAAGGTTGAAGCCGTGCCCCTGCTGTCAACGGGGGGGGGGGCGCGCTGGCATCAGCAGTGCTGCCTCTGGTTTCCATCCCAGCCGCACCAACAGCAGCGGAGTGCCACGCATGGGCTCCGGCCCCACCGGCTCTGCACTGGTGCCCCTGCGCCCTGCCCCCTGGCCCGCACAATCTGTGGTGTAACAGCGCCAGGTAGCCACACGTGCACGTGTGTTCCCGCATACTGGCATGTGGCATGAGCAGCGACGCACCAATTGCCACTAGCAGACCAAGCGCCAGCAGCAGCGGTGCGCCCGCGCTCGTCATTTTCATCATCCACATCCTCCCTGTCGTCCCAGCAGAGCGTCCGGCCGCGGGCAGGAGGCAACACCGGAAGCCGACGCCGCAGGTCAGAAGTAAAAGAAACCAGTGTTGGCTGTATGTCGAGATCCGAAGCTCTAGTCCTAGCGCTTGCGACGCTCCGCGGCGTCCGACACAGCAAACGATGTCGGTAGGTCAAAGCATGCAAGGCGCAGCGCGGGCCTTCCGCGATTATGCAGGCTTGTAAATATTGAATATTGGTATGTATGATAAGTGCTAGCTTCAGCTGGTGACTCAAATTCTGGGCTCTGCATCCGCCAGCTGCGGAAACATGACCCGTGGGTCCTTGGGGCTTAACGAGCAGTTGGTTGGCTGGCCGAGGGCAGCAGTAGTTTTGTACTGGCGAAGCTGCTAGTCAAACTACGGACTTGACACAACGTGACACTGCCGCAACGGCAAGGCAAGCACGTTGTCGGCCGGCAGTAAGGCCATATGGATGCTGTGCGGTTAGCATAACAGTGGCCGGGCCCGTTGTTTTCTCCGGGCCTGCTGCGCTGCTGCCATGACCCGCGGGTCCGTAGAGCAAAACCGAAAGCACCAGGGCGCCTATGAAGCTTCTCCAATGCCACATGTTGCTCTGTCCAATGCTGCAGAAGCAAGGCTGCTGATTTTGATTGGTACGCCTGGGCACCATGCGGGGCCGCACGGCGCGGGAAGGGGAGCAGTTGGCACGACGGCGGCAAGCAACGGAAGGGGACGAGCCCTCGCTGCAACAGTAGGCAGCGAGCTGGCTACCGGTCATGGCCCCTATGCCAAAACGGTACAAAGATGTATGTGAAGTGAGCACGCAAAGAGAGCAATCTTAGTTTGTACGGCTTGCAGGGATCCCGGTAAGCCTTGCATCGGGCGCCAGTGCGAAATGCTTTGCAGGTCCGGCAAGCCGGCAACGCACTGCCGCCCTGTTTGCTTCAGCAGTACACGCACGCCCCATGCCGTACGCGCCGTAAGTACTGTACGGCACGCACCCGCCCCCAGGCTTTTTACACTTCATGCGCACGAGCACCGCCTCCAACTTGCAACGGGCTACCAACGTTTGGGGCTTGGACGCTTCATCCGACCGCTACTCGTTATGGTACTCGTTGCGATCATACGCCGTATCGTACCTGTACCTGTATCGGTACCGTACCGTACCGTACTCCACACACACCCCGCCGGCCTCGCCTACCACCCGCACCCACACCGTGACTGTGCTACTGCCGCACCACCACACCACACACCTACACAGCACCAGGCACACGGCTCGCTGCACCAACCACATCACATGGCCACACACCACACTACGCTGTGCTGCTGCCGCACTACTACCGCCACCACCACCACCACCACCACCACCTAGCAAGTTGACCAGTTAAATCCAGCCAGGCCTTGCGGTTGCCGAACGGAACTTGGTCTTGACGCAGTGGTTGATATGTCCTCATGGCTTCGGCCCCACCTAGCCGGTGCTTACCCCACACCAACAGCACACTGGTCGCTGCACGCACCAGACTACACCAGCGTGGCGCAATTCGTGTACACCGCAGGCTGTGCAACACACGCCGCACCCCCACCCCCCCACAGGACTCGTTGCATCGCTTCGCAGTGCAACAATGAACAAAAACAAAACAAAACAAAACAAAACAAAACAAAAGAAAAGAAAACAAAACAAAAAACAACAATGACGCACTTTCGACCACAGCCCCCACGCAAGAATTCAGCCTCCGACCCTGCGACGCGGCTACCTCCCCTACGCGCCTCATACACACGTGGCACACACACGCCCGGACAAGCGGAACGTGTCCTGCCCCCCCTGTGCGCTCTCTCATGTCCGCCTTCCCAAGGCCATGAGGGACCAGCAGGACGGGAGGACTGGTGCAGGGGAGAAGGCGACCACACCACGGCGGCGGGGCTGCAGTCCTGTCCCTTGGGGGGCCCCGACGGGGCAGCACCGCCTCAAGGGCCGACCGGGGCCTGCGGTTGGCAGGGGGCAACGATCGTGTGCTCCGGCTGCTGCAGTTGACCTCGCAACACAGTACCGGTGTGGTGGGCTGTCGGGGGCGCGGCACGGACGAGCCGAAAGGGGAATGCACCAACGGATGGACGTGTGTCTGCCACCAGCGGACGTGCAGCTCCTGTCGGTGGCAACTCCCTGACCCGCCCTGGCGACTACGGTCAAGTTGACTCACGCCAGAGTGGCATAACTATTACTATATTATATACTTTGGATCCTGCCCCAGCAATAAATCAGCGGAGCCGCAGCCGCGCTTCATGAGGTTTCAGTTGCAGCCCCGAGACCCCTACTGGACCCCGTGTCTCTCTTGTACAGCCCCCACGCAGCGTCATACCCTCAAGCCGTACACCACTGCCGTACACGCCCCCAGCACGCCACCCACCAGGTCCTGCAGTACAATGTCGCCGTACGGCTCGTCCACAACGGCCAGCGGTTGCAGGCCCAGCGTGCTGTTGACGGGCAGCGTGCCGCCGGCGGTTGGCGGTTGGGGCGGGACGGTGGGCTCCACGGCGGTTGTGGCGGTTGGGGCTGTTGCGTTGGCGGTTGTCCTGGGGGTGGTCGTGAAGGAGGCGGCTCGTACGGGGCCGTTGACTACCGAGCAGTAGAGCTGCGGGGGGCGGGAGTGGGGTGGGGGGAGTAGGACGGCGGGGGCTGTTGTTGGGGTGGGAGCTGGGTCAGTGCGGTGTTGGGGTGGTTGGCCAACACGCGGTTCGCAGGAGGGCAGTTGGTGCAGCAGCCTTGACGGCAGACCACAGCGAGACGCAACACTACCGGAGCACTGTATGCATGCACCGCTCTCACCCCCTTGGGCCCATACGTACAGCACTGCACTGCACTCACACGCCAGCTGCATGGCCGGCCGACGCCCCCTACACACCGCAGCCGCGCCCCCTACCACATCCACCCCTTACCCACCACCACCCTACCCCACCACCCACCCCACCCACTGCCAGCGGCCCTTGGCTGCCCACCGTGCATGCCCACCACCCACATGCCCTTACCGCATCCACACCTGCACACCCTTGCGTGGCCCCGCCCCCATTATCCTCTGCGCTCCCCGCCCCCCTAGTGCTCGCTTTCTGCCCCCCCCCCTCCCTTGTTCAGCGCATCCCACCCCGCCCCGCCAACATCCCAACTCTTAGGGCCCACCGCCAGCGTGCCTCCGTCGAACAGCTCCACCCGGACCCCTAGCAGCCACTATTGCTTCGCTTCAGGCGACCATAACTCGCCTTCACCCCCACCCCCTCCCACGCCCCCCCGACCCCCCGCCGCTTTCCGTTTGCCTCTTTGCCGCCCCGCAGCTAACCCCAACCTCCATCCCCACGTCACATCCCCACCGCCACCCCCGCTTTCCGTGTTTCCATTTGCCCCTTTGCCGCCCCGCAGCTACCCCAACCTCCCACCACCAACACCCCCATCCACACACGTCACTCGCACTTCGTCGCCCCCCTTTCCCCTATTGAGTCAATAACCCACCGCCAGCGTGCTTCCGTCGTACAGCTCCAGCCGGCTGTTGACCAGCAGTACCTCACTGTCGTACAGCTCCAGGGTGGTGTTGTACAGCTGTGCCGTACAAGGGTCAGCGGGGGAAACGGGAGGGAGCGGATGTTGCACGGGCGAACAGCGCACGCTTGTGGCGGGGGACAGCGGTTTCCAATGCAGGCCACAGCAGGCAGCCAACCCACCCCACCCCAACCCTGACGCCTTGCACGATTTCGTACGTTGGTCGTCCTACGTATTATGCGCACCCCACCCCACCCCACCCCACCCCTACCCCCACCCCAACCACCACCGCACCCCCAACCCCGCAACACGCCCACCTGCAGCGTTGACGACACCAGAGTGAGGGTGCTGCTGCTGAGCATCACCGCGTGTGTATAAAGCGTGACCCACCCCCACCCCACCCGTAATACACATACACACCTGCAGCGTGGAGGAAACCAGGGTGAGGGTGCTGTTGCTGAGCACGACCGCGGGAATGGAGTCGAACACCAGCGAGGTGCCTGTTTAAGAAGGGGGGGTACATGTCAATACACATGGCGCAACGTGCATGGACTGCACCAGCGTTGCGCGGACAAGTTGGGGGACAACCATCGCGGGAAAGGCTCAACACCAGAGATGGTGCCCAGTTGGTGGTGGGAGTGCGGGTGGGGCCGTGCGGAGGCCAAGCGGGGCCGTGGGCGGGGCTGAGGGCCATGGCCCCAGACACCGCGTGGGAGTTGAGGGAGGGAGGGCAGGTTTGGCGGTGGGGGACCTAGGTCGTTGGGTTGGGCCCCCACCTAGCCTGGGGGTGGGCCCAACCCAACCAACCAATGCAACGGGCCCCCACACGCAGCCATTCGGTAGGATCCCTACGCCTCCGTGCCCTACCACGCTCGTTAGCCCCCGGAGAGGCACCTTACACGGGTTCTTCGCGCTTTACGCGTACCCCCCGGGAAGGCAAACGCCACCATTTACGGCACCCTGTGCGGCACCATGTACGGGACAATGCACCGGACCGTGTACGGCATCGTACCGTACCTGACGCGGCGATGGTGGTTGCGTTGATTGCGGTGTTGGGCTCGATCTTGCCCTCGTACAGCGCGGGTACGGGAGTGGCGTTGGTGTGGACGAACCTAACAGGGGGGAAGGGGGTGGGGGGGGAATGAACGCGAACAGGTAGGAAATGGTCGGGGTGCGGGGGGAGGGGGGTGGGGATAGGGGTAGGGTTAGGGGTATGGGGGAAGGGATAGGGGACAAGGGGAAAAGCACAACGGGACGCCAGTCACAGGGCTGTGCTAGGGCGGCAGGACAAAGGAGTTGCAAGGCAGAGCAGGAGGGGGGTGGGTGGGAAACAGAGTACAAGTATCGCCATGTGCTTTTATACACATGCCCCACCCACCCACCAGGTGCTGTTGACCAGCGTGAGCGTGGCGTTGTTGAAGGCGATGGCCACGTCGCTCAGCTCAGCGATGGATTCGCTGAGGGACACGATGGACGAGTCCACCGACCTTGGGGGAAGAGAGCATTGGACAGGATGGGCGACCATGCTGTTATATTTCGATGGGTGATCAATCAGCCAAAGATGACGCGTGAAGAGCGTTTGTGAAATTTGCGGCCAGGCCAGGAAGGCGGACGGCACGGAATGGGGGGCTGGGAGAGAAGGGGGTACAGCAAGAGAGACAACGCACGTGCTGCACAGCAGCGGGTGAGCGTGAATGTGTTTGTTATTCTTGCGACGCTCCCACGCCCGGGCCCCCGGCCAGCCTATCCTGTTGCTGACTATATGGTGTTGCTGCTCCTACGGCTGTGGTGTTGGTACTACTGTTCTGCTAATACACCACCAGCATGCTAATACAACCACCATCCGAACCAACTGCTGAAATTCAGGCGCGCGTTCCGCAGGTTGACAGCTTAGCTAATATTACATCATTGCATATTTTTATATGCCCCACACCCACCATCCGAACCAGCTGCTGAAGTTGAGCCGAGCGTTCCGCAGCGCCAACGTGGTGCCCTCCGCCACCGCCAACCAGTTGAGGGAGGAGAGGGTGAGGGTGGAGGAGTCGAACGTGACGTTGCCGCCGCCCGAAAAGGAAAGGGTGTTGTTCTGCATGTTGTGGACAGGGGCAGGCGGGGAGCTGTTGCATATAGTATATGTGTCATATAGGCGTCAAAGGTGACGTTGCCGCCGCCCGAAACTGAAAGGGTGTTGTTCTGTGTGGGGTGGGACAGCAGGGGCAGGCGGGGAGCTGTTCGAGAGATAGTGTGACAGAGTATACATCACATAGGAGTCGAAGGTGGCGTTGCCGCCGCCAGCGAACGTCAGCTTTTGGTTCTGTGTGGTTGCGGATGGGGCCAGTGAGGGGTGGAGGCCTGTGGGTCCAAGGGCACAGGTGGGGAGGCGGGAGGTGGTGCCCTTGGGTCGGTGTGCCTTGCCTGGGCCCTGTGGCTTGAGGCAAGAGCCAGCACGGTGCCGGCTGTTTTTAAGGACATGCAGGACATTGCGCTGTGCGTGCCAAAGGGAAAAGCAGTAGGGTGAGGGCGATAGGGTTGGAGGGGGCGAGCAGTTGCGGGGAGCAGCGGGGAAGGGGGCGGCACCGCGGGGGGCGCTTGCCCCAGCCCCCCTGTTGCCCCTGCACCTGCCGTTGTGGTCTGGTACATGCGCTTTGCCTCCCCTCCCCTCCCCGCACCCTGCTACACCGTGATCACGCCGTCCACCACTTAAAGCGCTGGACGGCTTGAGCCGCCCCTACTCGGGGCCTCGTCACCGCGTGGCCACCGATACCGTATACTCCCGGAGCCGGCACCGTGAACCGAGCCCTCGGGTGAAGGAAGGGTTGTCAATCCTAGCTCGTTTTCTCTGCTTGACAGCAAAATAGCTGCTGTCCTTCGCTGGGCGGGGCATCGTTAGAGCGGACGTCAAGAGCGATGAGGGCTCTCCGGCACCATTGCGACACGACAGCTTGTGTTCCACGATAGCTTTATGCACACGATATCATTTGAACACTGTAGCATAACATGATTGAATGCGGAATATGGCTGTGCATTTATAACTAATCTCATGGACAGCTCCGTGAGCACGAGGTCCAGGGCGGACAGCGTGGTGTCGCCTGGTGTCCCTACCTGGCAGAGAAATAAACACAATGTATAAACATACAGCATACAGAATTATAATAATACATAAAATTATAAATGCTGGCCGCACCTCGAACAGCGCCAGGTCCAGGGCGGAAAGCGTGGTGTTGCGGGGTGCCCCGGGGGCGGAGCCGTTGAGCACGATGTGGGAGTTGTTGGCTTTGATGGTGGCGGAGGACTGAGGGGGGAAGGGGACGAGAGCAAGGGGTACAGTATGTAAGGAGTGGGTGTGGACACATTATCCGGAACTGGCAGCAGGAGGCAGGGAACCCTGTACGGTAACACCCAGGCACGTGTCATGGTGTTCGCGCGTGCCGCATAACATCTGCAGCACGGCACGGTCATTCCATTGATCCACAACTGCATCCTACCAGAGGTCGTACATGCACACGCACACGTGTCAGTCCTGTCCTGACACGCACACGTGCCACGGAGCACGGCCGGCCGGGTCGCTGCATTGCACCTCCCACCATCATCTGACACGTGTCACCCACACGCACGCGCACACGTGCCGTCGTGCCACGTGCCCACCTGCAGCACGGCCAGCCAGGTCACTGGCACGCTGTTGCATTTCGCACCATCATCTGACACGTGTCAAAAAGAACGTGTCACGCACACGCACACGTGCGTGCCACGTGCCCACCTGCAGCACGGCCAGTCCGTTGCACAGCGACACACCGTCCTCGCACAGGTAGGCCTGGAGGGAAGTGGAAATGTTTCGGGGGCGTGATTGGACTTTGGAGAGCGGCGGCCCAAGGCCAACCAAGGCAGCACGCAGCAGGAGAGTGCGGTTCAGTGCCAACTGAGGCCACGCCCATTGAGGGCCATGGAGGCCAGTTGGGGCAAACGGAGGCCAATCGAGTTGATGCCGATTGAGCCACGCAGAAAAAAGAGAGGGCAAGAGGGTCAGGGAGGCCCATGTGGCTTAGCAGGCTGCAGCGGAGGGAGGGTGAGAAAAGGGTAGGAGGCAACATGGCGTGATGGCGAGACGGAAATGGGTTGGCGGAAGCAGTGGGGAACTCGGAACTCCTGCGAGCCGTGGCCTGTGCACAGGCGGCCCCGGGCGCGGTGAAGCAGGGGCTTGAGCACACACCGTACGACACGCCAACGTACGATACGGCTGTCGTACATGCAGGCGGGGGAACGGTTGGGATGAGAGTGTGCCCGATGCGCGGATGCCACGTGCCAGTAATAGCTGCATAGCTCCGTCCAGGAAGCCCGTCCGCCTGCATGCACCCCGTGCGCCCATGCGCCGTCCAGCCCCAGCCACGCACAGGTGCCCCCTGATCCACCAAGCCGCACCCCATGGGCGTGTGTGCCACCCAATTTTTGCATTTTGTGCTACCGTACATGATATGTGGGACTGCGCACATGCCTTACTGGTCACAGCCATCGATATCAACCCCTGGAACCCTCTGACGAAGAAAGAAACCGGGCCCTACCACAACACACTGGACCACGCTAAGAATGCTTCTGTCCCCAAACTGCCGTCCCCGGCCAAACAACCACCGGCCGCGTGCCACGTGCCACGTGCTGCTGTGTCCTGCGCGTGTCGCCAGCACGTGCTCCGCCAGACGATGTGGGTCGTCGTGCCACGTGCCACGTGCCAAGGCCCTCACCTGCGCGTACTCTGCGCGCTCCACCAGACCCTCGCCGCCCAGCGCGTTGGCGAAGATAACCGCCGCAACCGCATCAACCGCCGCCGTGCCGGGCACACACGTGTCGGGTGCGGAGATGAGGGTG
>QAXN01001613.1:0-16548 GCA_004335795.1 Chlamydomonas sp. 3222 | reverse complement strand
CCGGGCTGCTGCCAACCAGTCCGGGTCAAAATCGCGATGGTTTGCCCTGTTGGCGCATACCGGTTTCTCGCCCACCCTAGAGTGCCATTCTTGCTCACCCTCCGACCGGATTGGGGATCTCTGCGATTACTCCTCAGAAAAGGAGCACGACTAGCCATAGCATGAGCCCATCGAGTCCTGCCCCTACGTGCCCGCGCCTTCAACGCTGAGGTGGGCCTACAACTGTCGCAACACATGCCACCTCATGTGGGCACGCACACGTAAACCGACACAGCTGGATCTTACGCAGGAAAGATCAGTACAGCAGTCAGCGACTCGGCTTACAGCTTTCGCTTCGGTCACTAACCTCCCTAGTAACCGCACATGGCGCTTCGGTCTAGACTGGAGTTTCGTCCTTAGAACTTGCTTTGGTACTGCGCTTCTACCTCCCATCACCGCAACCTTCAGCACACGTAAACCAAGCGGCACACGACAGGTCGTTACACAGCTTCCCGGCAGGCATCTCCGAAGTTCAGGCTCGTTGCCCAAACCATCACCGTTACGTACCACCAAACATCCACCATCAGCTGCGCATCATGGCACACTGCTAAGGTATGCACCACATGCAGGACGGGGCGCACGGCAACCAGTGAAATTATCAGCAAAATGCAGGTAATGAATGTTTGCTCCCATTTGTAGTCTGCGTAGCTACCCACACGCCCTACAAGCCTGGTGCACTGCGGAGTGTACAGTGCTGGCAACATATATATCCATATACATAAGGCTGTATTTAGCTGGCAGCTGTAGCCATACCTGTCTGTCCCTTACCCAACGGTTGAGCACATTGCCCTCTCGAACTCCTGCACAGGAATGGAATAACGCAAGGGACAAAGCTTGGTTCCTCACGTCATCGACCCTACCTGATGGTTGTGTACGGTACATGTCGAAACACAGCATGAAAGACTGAGTGTTGAAGCTGGTGCGCATCTGCCCGCAGAGGCAGCCCAAGTGCATGCCCACGTGAACCAGTAGCATGCCCAACGCAAATGGTATTCAGCAAGTAGGATGGTCGGCAGCCCTGAAGTGAAGACCTGCCTGTCCGATGTTGTCCAGGTGAAAGCGCTCTGCAATCTTGAGGCCAAGCTCTGACACAGCCTGCCGCAAGCTGGCATCCTTGACGAGCATGTCCTGCAGCGGAACGCAAACTCTGCAAATGAACCGAGGTGCATAGACGTACACAGGAAGAGCCACTAACACAACAGTGACAAAGTGACGGCGTCGCCAACCCCTGCGCGTCCAGGCATATGCGTTTCCCAACCTCTGACGTTAACGGTTCCCGCACGCTTCACAAGGTAGCCCCACCCCCTGCCACGCTACAACGTATGTGCAGTACATTTCCCTCCCGCCTATGCAGGCCCCAGCCTCACAGCCTGACTTACGACAAGCTTCATCGCGTGCGAAACATTGTTGGCTATCAAGGGGTATCCGGAAAGCGCCACGATGTCTGTGTAAGCGGCTGTGGCCTTGAACACCACCGGGACACCAAGGCTGAAAAACTGCGCCAATCGGGTGGTGGGCTTGAGGCACGTGAGCTCCAACACGTCGCAGGGCAGCCATATCACGCCAATGTCCACAGAGCTGAACCCTGTGGTGGTAAAGGGATGTGGGCACACACCCACACCAGTTTACTTAGTGTGAGTATAAGGACGGAACATGTCCAATATCAAGGTGCACGGACTGGCGTATTGGTAGCATCTTACGCACTGTCGTGGCAAGGTTGTTGTGCCCAGGACGGTCGCAACACGTCACGGCATGTACACATGCAAAGCTGAGTGAACGCACGTGTGGCAGCATTCCACTTGGTCGTGCCTCACCCATGCTGTAGCCAAGCTGGTGCCCTAGGTCGTGCTTGGCTGACACGAAGCGCGCAAGCTCTTCCTGGTCATACCCATGACCAATATAATACCTCTGCCTGTATGGCAGGCACAACAAGGAGTAAGAAACAACGATGAGATGCCGGGTGTGCCAGCAATCGAACGGAATGCCCTGAAAAGGATACCTGCAAGCTCCTTGAGTGGCAAGGACCAGGTGGACAAGGGGATCCATCCCATGCGCTGCACCGCTTTGCAGCCTTGCCTTTGCTGCTCCAACATGCACCGGCCTACCTCAGGGTCACGTTGTGTTTCATGCCATACTTCTCGAGCTCAGCTGTCAACGCTGCCGTTTCGAGGTTGTGATACTCTGGAGCATGAGTCATGCCAATGACCTTGACAGGCCTTGTGCGATCCGCCTGAGGAGGCCCATGCAATTTAATCCAGGTAGTAGCTAGGTGAAAGTGTAGAAGAGTACGGAGACAGGACAAAATGCATCGCAGCAGAGCTGAATGCAAGCTTAGTGTGCACCTGGACCACTGGTTGCAAGACTGGTGCGGTGGGATGCCTTCTGCTGCCTACAGCACTGCCTCGCTGTCACTTGTACCTGCAGGAGTTCAGGCAGGCAACCTAGGAGTAGCTCCTCACCCGGTGAAAGCGTTCATAGTTGGCTGGCTGATGGTAAACGGGCACGGAGCGTACGCCTGTGTTGGCCGTCAGTATTTGGGCCGCAAGGCGGTTGGTGGCCATGATGAGGTCGTAGCCCTGCGGCACAGCACATTTCGCAGCAAGTCCTGGGCAACATGCATCACTGTATTAACGTCAGATCTAGGTTGGGGCGCGGTGCACTAGGTGGGGATGAGCATCGAGCTGGCTGGCTTGAAGGTGGCTACGCAGCTGTACTGTACGTTAGGGCGACGCAGCTCCCCGCGCGCCCGATCCCGTCTAAGAGATATCCGACACAAATCGCACCAGTCTTCCCGACCTTATAAGCATTGAGGTTGTCAAGGGCGCTGTCCACAAGGTCCAACACCACTGGGATCTTGTACTTGTGTAAGCATGCTAACACCAAGCTGTCTGGGCGGGTCTTGATGACAAGCCCCACAACATGCACGCCGCGCTTGGCCGCCTCTTGCGGGTCTGGGAATGGCGGCGTAAAGTTTGCACCATCTAAGCAGCCCTGGAAGAGTGACAGGTGCTCTGCAGAGCTCCACCAGGATGCCTCGTGACCATTCCTGACCATGGATCCTGGCAGAGGTATCCCGCGCATTTTGAAGCTGCACATGGAAGGGAGGAACAAGGAGGTCCGTATAGGCACACACACGTGTTGGTGGGGTTGGCTGCGGCACCTTCCCAAACTGGGCAGCAATCACTTGCAAGAGAAAAAGGCACCCCTATGCATAGCCTCCAATACCGACCTTCCAGACACAGTTATGACCGGGCCTGGCTTGATGGGCGACGGGGTGACAACCACCAGGTGCAGCCTCTTGCTTCCGCACGCGGGCAGCGTTGGCACCTCCGGAATGGTCCAGATGCCCTGCTGCCGGTAGCCCGGAACCAGGCCCCCGTGCTCGGTGCACAGCTGTAGAACGCCTCTGGTTGCGTTCAGAACCGACTGGTACAATTCTCCAGCCGCTGGATGAGCACGGTCCCCAACGTACCCGTTCCTCAGCCGGTCCATACCAGAGGTGCGTGTATATGTCTCAAGGAGTCGATCAAGCTCCTCTTTGCTGAGGTTAAGCACCTTCCCAGCCTCTGTCATATGCTTCATGGTGGCCGCCGCTCGAGACCCGCAGTGTACCCTCTGTGCAAATGTAGTGATATCAGGCGCACCACTTATTGATGTACAAAGGAGGGAGAAGAGCCCAAACAGCACGACCAGGTTGTGGTGCAACATTTGTGCGCGACAGCCAGCCACTGATATACATAAAAGGCTGCTGGGTACACGAAAAGAGTGAGATTTTTATAAGCACACTGTTGCACGTCGTTATGGGCTCGCCGCTGGGCCATTGTTCCCACTCACAGACCACTGCATTGTGCAGACCCGCCCTTGCCTCAGAACCCTCCTATATGATTCGGCATTCTGGTAAGACCTTGCACACTTCTTGCATCCACTCACCGTTTGACACAGTTAGAGTCATGTGTACTCATGAGGGTCGCGGTACTGATTGACTACCCGGGTGGTGCTACCGTTCTTTTCGATAGCGGCCGTAGGCGCCTCCTCAAACGGATGCCAGCGGATTGCTTGGTTCATTGCTGTAGGCGAATTCGATGGAAAGGCGGGGATCATGACGTGGTTGCGCTACAGTCTTGGAGGCGCATATGATCTATGGAGGTAACACAGCTACTAACGCATTTGCAGCTGCAACCTGATACACACAGTCGGGCTACACACACTTTCTGACGCTGGGTCACGCAGCCAACATGCCGGACGGCTTCGCGAAGGAGTTGGAAGCAACAGGAGCAATTGTAGGTGTGTAAACAGATGCATGCACAACGTGCTGCCGGCTTGGTCGGGCGCTGGGACAACAGCCGTCACCCAGCGTGCCGTCACCCAGCGTGCCTGGGCAAACCACTCTGCTTACCGGCAGGAATCGTTTCCCGTTCACCTAGTCTTATCGTACAGGGGTTTGGGAGAGGTCCCTTGGGGAGACGGGAACGCTTAGCTAGGGCCGGGGTTTGGCTCCACCTCGGCACTAGTTGCAACTTGGCAGACTGGCACCGAGCATAGGCGGTACGGCAGGCCCCAGCCACACCAGCCGTAGCGCATATGCAGCAATAGTGGCTATCCAGCGCCACGAGTATAAGGTTACTAACATCCACCGTCGTTTCCTGCTTGCCAGGTGCACCGCTGAAACTTGACCTTCCTGAACAAGCTGGTGAACGCCTACAGGGAGCAGCGCCTGCACGACACCATGCTGCACAAGGAGGGCAATTGGTTTCGAGAGGTTTTATCATCCAGATTATCATTTCGTAAGTGTGTCTGGCCGCCGCCGACAGGTGCTAGAGGTGGTAGCGTTACTTGTGTTCGTGTGATTGCATGCGGTTGTTTAGGACGCGCTGGCAGGATCGGGGTCCTAGGGCAGGGCCCGGAAGTTCCAATGGCCATTGACACGGGAAAAGAGTATTCCCGAGCCCTGCCCCACCACGTCGCCCCAGCGTACCTCCACGGGGAGTTGGAAAGGATGCCCCGCACCAACATGTGCAGAAACGTGGCTCCAAGAGATCTGCATGGAGTGAATCAACTTGTCCAACCATTGCAGCACGCCTGCAGATGCCAAAAGCGGCTTATGCCCAACTTGTTGACCTGCATTCTTGGTGATCGCGCGCCGTACAGAAGCGTTGCTCTAATAATGGGGTCCCTGGCGTCCCCACTGCAGGCGCGACCGGGCACTGTCCGGCCCAGACGTGTACCTGGGGCACGTGCTCTACACGGACGCTGATGTGTGGTTCCCTAGAGTAAGTGGGCGAGGGAGGCATTGCCGCTGCCGCTCACAAGGGGCGAGTACGGTCGCGGGGTACACAAGAGCACGACATGCATCAGCATGCATGGCACGCCAAAACGGCGTGCGGCTGCCTGCTCAGCTTGCCCCATGCACCGGCGCCCGCCTAACCATGTTTCGAGTACGGACTCGTTTGACGTTGTGTGCGACATTCCAAGATTATGTATCTTTGCCTTGGCATGCATTGCGAACATGGGGCGTATAACTCTAACGCCAGGCCCAGGTCCCGGCCTGCTGCTGTCTCTGCAACGTTTGACGGCAACCTCGTTGATCGCCCGGTGCCATGTGTATTTCGCCGCAGAACATCGACTCCTGCAGCCTGCCCCGGCCGCCAAGTGTGGCTATGGCTAGCCAGCATGTGAAGGATGGTCGGCGGCCAGGCAACGCTGGAGTTATGGTCATCAACGTCACCACATGGGCGCTCACTACAACGGACTCATCGCAACACTTGATCACGTAAGCAGAGTAGTGTTGCACGTGGTTGCGCGCAAATACTGATACTTTGAGTGTTTGTGCTTGGGTTCGATGTTTATCTGTGATTGGCCTCGCCCAATCCGTTACTTTGTGCAGCGCAGCATATGTGGGGAAGGGTGCAAATGGTCCAGGTCGCCGGCAGGTTCGTGTGCTACGCTGCCACGCTCGTATGACAACCGCACATGCCTCCTTCTGGCAAGGTAACGATGGAATACACTACACAGCGCAGTGGATTCCGTCCGCTGCAGCCTACCTTCGCCCTCGCAGCCTTGCCACACCGACAGTACACTGACACCACCACCATACTACGGTACTCTCACGCACATGCGTGCCCCGCGCCCTGCATGCAGCCGGACCTCAAGTATTTTGGCAACCAGGCGCAGATGTTCCGCTACTTTGGTGACCGGATATCGTTCCTGAACCCCAGCTGGAATTACAAACCGTGCGGGGACCAGCGGAGCCGGCAAGCAGCTTGCATTGGCACGGCATGCAGCCGGGCCGTGCATGCTCAGACACCGCTTCCGTTACCGCCGTGTGGGAGATTGCAAGCCCCCAGTCGTACCTTGCCACAAGTCGTACCTGGGGCTGTGGAGTCACGTCAAAGATAACGGGGAGCCCTATGTGCAGTCGCTGCTGCACCACTGGCAGACGCTGCAGGACATCCCGGAGACGCCCAGTGTTTCCCAAAGTAGTTCGGGACCATATTTGTTTTCCAATTGGAGAATCTGGGTTGTTTGGAACTTCTCCACCCCATACGCCCTTGATACATGCCGTCGGCGCGTTCCGGCTGCGGGCGTCCTTGGATTTGGCAGGAAGCAGGGGAGACTCCCCTGGCATGAAAGCAGTTGTGCACGGCGCGGCTGGCACTCCAACAGCACGGGAATTTGTAGTGTCATTCCTCCGTGTATTGCCCTTGTTTCTTGTGTAGTTTGCGTGGTGGGGGCCTGCATCGAGTCATTGCATCAGAGCTGAGCTGGGTCGTTGCATGGTATCCACGTCGCGTGGAAGGGCTCTTTTTGCCAGTCAGCATGTGTTGTTTGATGCTTGTTCACAATCTCTGCTGTCGTCAGACGTTGGCATATGTGCGCAATTGCGGTGGACACCGTACCTAGTGTAAAGCATGAGCAGCAGCACCGCCGGTACCGCATCAGTACCAACCTCGGCGATGGCTCGCAAACGTTACGCCGGCACAGCCCTCATGGTGCCCTCGGTCATGGGCACCGCCCCCACCGGAGACCGGCCCTGACCGGCCCTCAGCGGCTGCTTGGCGTAACCGGACAGGTACCCGGTAAGAAGCACAGGTGTACCCCGGTTGCCCGTGCCCTGCTGCTCGTCGTACGACGCCCCGCGCCCGCCTGCCGAAAGGAGGCAGACAGAACGGAAGCACCTCCCCCGGCGGCCGCAGAGCGTGCAGCCGCGAGCTGAACTCCGCCCCTGCGCTGTCCACCCTCCTACCCCCGTCCTCTCACTGGGCCAGCGCCACAGCATACGCCTGTGCCAGACCAGCAGCGTATCCTCAAGTGTCCCGCCCGTGTACACCACCGTGGTCGGAGGCGCTGCTGCCGCTGCTGTAGCGGCCGCTTGCTGGGCACGGACACGCCCCAACAGCGGCCAGGCGGGGTGCCCTGGCCCGGCCGCAGGCGCCTGCGGCCCGGGCCCCACCGCCACAAGGGATGGAGGCCCCACCGGTGAAAGGCAAAACACCCCCGCCCTGCCAGCCCGACAGACGGCGCCAGGTGACACAGGCATTCTACAGCGCCGCCCAGGGGCCAGGGCATGCAATCCAGTACCACCAGCTGCGGCCCCAACTGACAGCTCTCTCAGCTCCCAGTCCGGGCGCCGCTCCAACAGGCCCCACTGGACCTGGGTCCAGTCCACACAGCACCATGGCCCCCCAAAGGGATCTGCCGGCTGCAAACCAGCCACGGAGGAGCTACCAAGCTCATCCCGCCTGGCCTTGGGGCCCGGCCTCACCTGCGAACACAGCGCCAGGCTAAAAAAAGTGAGAACCGGCCCACCCGGTCCCCAAAACACCTACATGCACACTTATCTGTGCTTGCTGGCTCGCACCTCCACAACGCGGCTACGGCTCGCCCCGAGACCAGTTTCCACCATAGGTATCGCGGAGACCAGCCGGCTGACGGCTCCACGGGCCCCACACTCTTGCAGCCGTGGATTTCGCCGTCCCTGCAACAGACCACGCACGCTCCACTACCACCCTGGGGCCGTTGGTACGATGCGGCGGGTGGAGTGGGTCGGAGGTCGGGGAGGGGTGGAGGCGGGGTAAGGGTGGAGCCTTCTGGGGTGGAGCGAGGGATACCCGCCCTGGGTGCAGAGTGGTCCTGACGCTCAGGCTTGTGTCCAGTGTACAGCATGTGGGTAGGCAACATACCGCGAAGCGAGAGGGGTGCGAAGCAGGAGTGTGATTGGAGCCTTGTTTAAGACAGACAGCTGTGCCGTTCTGTGCGGGTCTCGAACTCTCGATGCAGTGTGACATGCGAGGGTTCGGCAACACACCTTGGGTTGCGGCACGCGCCAGGCCCGCCTGGCTGGAGCGCCAGCTGCGCCGCGGCCTCATGCCTGGGGCGGGGTTGGCGGAGGGCGGTGAGCGCAGAGAGAACGACAGGGCCTGCGAAGAGCGACGTGCGTGAGTGGCGACCAGCAATGGGGACGAGTAGGACACGGTGTGTGCAGGGGTGTAGACGGGATGCTATAGGGACAGCCAGCGCCTGCTGCTTGCACCACGGTACCCACCTGCTGCACGCCGCCTCCACTGCCGAGGAGCGCCCGGGCCGCAGACGCGGTGCACACGGGGTGGGCAGGGGTGGTGTAAGGGGAGTAAGGATCACCGGGGCTAGCTGCGGCGGGCCACTGGCTCTGAGGCAGCTGTGACGCACAGGCTTCGCACCAGGTTTGCCTTGCACGCACCCTGACGGGCCGCAGTTCTTGCAGTAACACGCGTCTCCCAGTGCCCAGGGACAATCCTGCAGCAACCATCAACGGCATCTGCAAATGGCAAAGTATCATAAGAACCCAGGCGCCTGACTCCCAACATGTCCCTAGTACGCCTCCGCTACCGCCCTACCGCAACTTCGCTTCAGCAGAAGGCCCCCCGCCCCCGCCCCTGCCCTGGCCCTCCGTCCCCTCACCCAGGCTGGTGTGCTCAGGGCGTGCCGCCTGCCAGTGCGACCCACGCCACGCTCCCACGCCCGGGGGCAGGTGCCGCGCAGCCGCCGCCCCCGCCCCTTTGCCCGCCCCTCCCGAGTGCGTCCCCCGATGGTGGATGGCAAGGCCCCCGGTGGCTCCATGAATGTGATGGCCGCCGTTGCGGTGGTTGCTGTGGTGGTGGCCATCGCTGTTGGAAGACCTCGGCGGCCGCGGGCGCTGTCGTGGTGAATAGAGTGGTTGGGGTGGTTGGAGTGGTTGAGCAGACGCCCTTGCACTTAAGCGCGTCGTCCAGTGCCCAGGATGGTCCTGCAGCATTCGTCAACGGCATGCGCAAACGGCGTCATACCCCAGCAACCAAGCGCCTAGCTCCCAACATGTGCCAGTACCCCGCCGCTCCCGCCCTCCATCCCTCAACTCCGTACCACTTCTACTAACTCCACCTCGGGATGCCAATACTTTACTTCCCAGCCCCCCGACGCCGCCCCCGCCCTGGCCCTACGGCCTTACCCAGGCTGGTTTGATCGGGCCGCACCAGCTGCCAGTGCGACCCACGCCACGCCACCACGCCTGGGGGCAAGTGCGCCGCAGCCGCCGCCCCCGTTCCTCCGCCATCCCCCCCGAGTGGGTCACAGGGTGGTGGGCCGCATGCCCCCCGGTGGCCCCATGAGCGTGATGGCTGCCGCTGCGGTGGTGGTTGTGGTGGTTGCTGTGGCGGTGGCCGTCGCTGTTGGACAACCTCCGGCGGCCGCGGGCGCTGTCGTGGTGAATAGAGTGGTTGGAGTGGTTGGGTGGGCGTTCGTCGTAGTGCGAGGAACGCCGCCGCTCGCGATCTTTGGCTGTGCGGTGGCCGTGGGGGTTGGAGGAGCGGCGGCGGGAGCCGTGCTGGGGGCCGTGGCCGTGGCCGTGGCGTGTGTGGAGCGGTGGTTGTGGTTGTGGTGGTTGTGGCGGCGGTCCGGGTCTTCGTCCTCCTCCTCGGGGTGCATGGCCCGTACAAATGTCAGTCCAGAAATGCAGCTCGGGGCCATGGAGGCGTGGGTCAGCGCCTGGGGTACGCGTAAAGCGCGAGGAAACCGTGTAATAAGGAGTCAGGGAAGCACGGGAACGCTGGTGCCTGCGCGAAAAGAGCGAGTTTGTTGGCGAAGCGAAGCGCGAATACAATTACTGACCAGAATGTCCCAGTAAACGCTGAGCTGATTGGCGAGCTGGCTGGCGGGCTGCAAAACACGATCCAACCCGAACTAACCCGCTGAGGCTGGAGCTGCTAGCTGCGGCTGGACGATTAGCTGAATGCAACCTCGTGCCGTGGGTCAGCGCCTGGGGCCAGGAAGGCGCAGGAGGGGCAACGGAAACTGGTCAGGAATGCGCATGCCACTGGTAGTGTGGCTGGCTTTTGGGTGTATGGATGGTCGCAAGGCGGAGAGCGGTGCGTCGAGACGCCACCAGCCGCCAAGGTTCCTGGGTTGGCGAGGTGGAGGTCGTTGTGCAGGAAGCCGTGGAGGCTGGGACCCTGGTGGTAAGAAGTCCTTTGCACCCAGACAGCCAGGCGCAGCGTTCTCTTCTCCTCGCTCTCGCCCCACCTGCACCATCTATCTTGCCGTGCTCCGCCTGCAGCAGCGCCAGAGAGGCCAGCACCCCCGGCTTGCGCCGCCACGCAGCGGAACTGGAGCCGCCGCTGCTGTCACCACTGGCGGCAGCCATCCGTACACATCCACCGCCAGCGCCACAACAGATGCCGCGGCTCCCTCCCGCCGCCGCCACTGCCTTGCGTTCCTGCCTTGCCCATCCACGCCCCCGCCTCCAGTCCCATGCCCTCCTGGCCCTCGGGGCTGCCTCTGGCACCCAGCACAGCGAACTCAGCGCGCGCCGCCGCTGCCGGTCACATCCACAAGGTCACGCCGCTGCCGTTGCTGGCGCTGTCACCACCGCTGCTGCCGCCGCCGAGTGTGTCGGCGGCGGGTCGCGGCACGGGGGCGCTCGCCGGCGGCGCTGTCGGGGCCGCGCCGCCCGCTGCGCGCACCGCCGCCGCCACCTACCGCCGCCGCCAGGTGCTTCCCCGCATCCACGTGGCCGCCAGTCAGCCGCCGTACAAGAGCGAACCTGCGCATATGTAAGAAGCAACATGGCCGTGCAGGGACCTTTCGAGCGGCTTACCAAACGCTACGGCCAAAGGCTATCCTAGTGCCCAGCCTGAGGTGTCATGCCAGGCCTGTTGCCACGCCAAGTAAGGCAACCACGCACGCGTCTTCACATGGGCGCACGCGTGAGCATGCGGATGAAGCAGCTCCTCCACCTGCTGCAGTCACCACAGGTTGGTGCACAGAAAATCTGGACTACCTTTGCTGGCTCCTGTCCGCACCTCGCTGCCCCTCCCCGCCCAGCCCCTCACTTGTCCGCCGCCTCCAGCAGTGCCGCCCGCCCGCCCGACCCCCTGGCCGCCCTCCGCGCCTCCGCCAGCTCATGCGCCACGCACTCCAGAACCACGCTGCGTACGGCGGCGCTAACCTGCAGCAGTAAATCGAACAGCGCGTTCAGCCAATGCCCGTGTACCAGGGTCGATTTGTTTCAACTGCCGAATGGCCCCTACCTGAAGAATGCGTCTCTGAACGAACACCTCTGCGTCCACCTCCGCGTTGAGCAGCAGCAACCACGCACGGTTGGTAGCTGTTGTGCCTTCCTGTGCCGCTGCGCCTGTGCCTTCAGCCACTTGGATGGCCACTGCTGGCCCCGTTGCGGTATCCCGAGTGGTGCGACAGGAGAGAGCACCCGGGACACCGGTCTCAAGACAGGGCGGCCCTAGCCGCACCCGCCATGTGAGGAAGACCTGCTGTGGCTGAGGCTGCGCCCATGTAACAGCACTTTCGGCATGGCGCCCGACGCAGTGGGTGACAGCTGCTACGAAGGGACCGCCTGCGGCGCGGCAGCACAGGCCCCGCCGTAGGCAGCTCCGCTGCTGCCAGATACGAGGTTGCTGCGTCAGGCTAGTGCTATCAGCGTAGTAACGCCACCCTCCGTGCTGCCCCCTTGCCCTTGCTGCGCCCCGGCCGCCCCCGGCCCCCCTCATGCGAGACCTGCAAGGGCGACCTGACCGCCTTGAGCCCCGTCGGCAGCTCCGCACGCATCACCTCAGCAAGGAGCATCGCCCGCCACTGCTGACCGGACCCGCTCGCTGCAGCCGCTGCCGCCACCGCTGCCGCCTCAGCCTCCCCATCCCCACTGCCCCACGGCTGCTGCAGGGGCCAGCATGGCGCACACCATCAGCCTGCCGCCGTAGATGCAGGCCATGTACGATATATATCGCGCCCGTGTCGCCGCCTATGCTGTACAGCAAGGGCTCGTCGCTGGGCGTGCGCAACGTGTACGACAGCCATGTAGCAGCCGTCAGCTGTCCGACAGACGCAAGTAGCGCACGCTAGGCGGAGGCCGGCGGCGGGATTGAATCCCACAGGCAGCGCGCACAGCGGTATGAGGCCCCGCAGGGCAACGCCGCCAGTGCGGTCACGGATCAGCGCCACGTCGGCGCACGGTGGACAACCATGGTGGGCATCACTTCTGGGCTGCCCGTCAATGCCTGGCTGGCCACCTGACCAGTGTGGAGGGAGGTGGCAGTGAGACCAGACCCGCCACGCAGGAACAGTGTTGGCATTGGGAGTGGTCTGCAGCGCTGGTTGAGAATGAAAGCGGTGAAGGCATGCATACCACCAGCCACCGGTAGGGTGGCAGACAACCATGATGATTATGTTTCACCTCCTTCCTCCCGGCAAGATCCAAGTTTGCCGATGGAATCGATCTTCATCTGTACCCTGGAGGTCCAGGGAAACAGCACCGATGTCAGGGGAGGGCCAGAGGCCGACATGTACGGTACGTCAGCCTCAGTCACTCTGAACACCCGGGCTCTTGCTTCTCCCCTGCTTGCCTCATCCCAGCTGATTGCCCACCTGGCATCTCCTCGCCTCTGCGTTCGCCCCATGCATACCCACACACACACATCCCCAGCCAGCAGCAGCGGCATCATCGTGCGGCCGCGGAGGCCCCGCGGAGGAGGGCAGGAGCTTCGCCAAGGGACACTGCTGTGGTCGTGGCTCCTCAGCACGGCCACACTTTGTGTGGCCATCCTTTCTGTCGTATCAGATTGTGCTGCGGTCGCTGCTGCACCCCTCCCCTGCTTCAGTCGCCTCCGGCGGGTGCTGCCGGTGCTGAGTTGAGGTGATTCTAGGGCCCCTGTTCAAGGCAACCCGGTCCAAAATTGGGGCACCTCCAACCCCACCAGAACGGGTTGCAGGACAGTTGGATAAGGATTTCCTGCACACCACCGGATTCCTCTCCACGTCTTCTTGCCATTTCATGGGGCGGGAGTCCTATCCACATGTCCTGCCACTGCCGTACAGCGTGTGCCGTACGAGGGGTCGAAGCACACAAGATGCGCGGCCACTTTGCGCATGGATCTCTCCCTGTTCCATGCCGCCGTGCACCCCCCGTGCCCTGGATGCCGTCCCGCCGGTACCTGTAAAGCTCATATCAAATGAACTTTAGCTATATATGTTTCAGGCCAAAAGTGAAAGCGCTTTACACCTCGGCTGGGGGCCAAAAGACGTTGGCAGCATGTGGCGGGTGTGGCGTGTCAGTCAGTGACCTCGCTACTTTGTCGTAATGGGTGTTCTGAACTCGTCAACAATATTGTTTTGTCATGTGTAATTGCCTTATAAGTCACGTATCAGCGGAAACGGCAATGTTCGCTCTCGGCATGTGTGCGACATGCTCAGCAACAAGACAGCACAGCGAACCCCGCAAGCCCCGCTGGTTGTTCCGTCATTGCAACAGATGACAACATGTCTCTTGCAGGGTTTCCCCAGAGGCTACAGCTCAGAGTGCGGGCAGTTAGCAGGCGAATTGAGCCGCGTACTATCGCATCACAGGCGATTACAGCGCGTGTACAGTTCTGTATCTAATTATTGCGAGTTAATAACGTTTTGCAATGCTGTCAAGGGCTTTTGGGCGTTGGACCACTTTCCCAGTATGGCACGTGCCTGGGTGAGACCGGGTTGGCTGTGGTGCTGTCTGGTGCTGCAACACCATCAGCAGGGATGATAATGACTTCCAGTAATTTGTACTCAGGAGGTTCACCAGACACCTGTAGACCCTCCCTGACCTCCGCTTCTAAGTCATTGCAGTCGGGTGGCAGTGCATGCACCTGCGTGCTGTAGAAGGGGTGCAGCGACCCCGGAATTGTCACCTAGCTTTTACAGCTCACTCAGCTCAGTCGTACATCATCACACGTGCAACCTGGCCAGCAATGACACCTGCACGTGCGTTTGTACCTCTCTTCACCGCATCCTTCTACACACCTGCACGTTGCAGGCTTCAACACTGAAGCTTTACTCCGAACGGACAAGTGGTGTGCTCGCGCGCTCGCATCTGAGCTGAAGTACAGCACGCACGCAGGGCCCATGAGCCAGGTGCAAACGAGCGAGGCAGGGGCGTCGTCAATGCATTGACGTGATATGTAACGTTAGTCCGGTAATATGGCCGAAGCCCTGGTCCTGGCATGCGCAGACCTCTTCACATCTGATGATGCTGTAGGAGCACCAGCCACGTGCGCCAGCACAGCGATCTCCAGGGTCCCCTTCCGACGTCTTCACAGACCCCACCCCTGCCCAACCCCATGATGAGCATCGACCAGGCTGCATGGGTCCGCCGGAACGGTCCTGGCCTTGACGACGGCGCAAGGGACATGCACAAGCAGGGGCCTCCAATCAAATCCTCTGGCGTGCTTCGGCCGATGTGATGGCGTCGTCCGCACCGCCAGCTGATCGATCAGGCAGGGGAGACCTGCGCTGATGGCTGACAGTTCACGTCCGCCCTGCTGCCGTGCTGACGCATCTCACTGATAATGGGCACAACATGCATGCCATTTGCCTCAGACGTTCTTAAAAACAAAGTACACTGCCGCAGGCAGGTACGTACGGCGGAAGTACATACAGAGCGTGACCTGTACGAAAAAATCATTGTCGAGGCAAGGACCTACTTCGCAGGGAAAATTCTGGCTGAAATACAAGTAGTCAAGTATATACGAACCCCGTGACTTTTGTTTATTTCTAGGAGCACAGGGGGCTACTTGCATGTAGTAGTGTGTTGCATAGCAGTGCTCATCAACGACAGCCGCGAAGTAGACAAGAAGGTTAGCTGCGAACAAAGCCTCAGATCAACTCCCGTGCACCTGTGAAAACGAGAAAGGCATACGTAGCCGTGGCAATCCTTTAAGTGGTATGATGGCAGACCTGTGGCTGTGACAACACGGCACTGTAGCTGTACTGTGTTATCTGCGCTCACTAAATCATTGAGGAGGTAAAAGGTTAACATGATTGATTTCTTGCTGGCGTCATTTGTCGGCGTGGTCGCGCTGGCTGTCTTTGGGACGGCGTTCCTTTTAGTGGTGGGTGGCCTCCATGGGTGGTGTTCCACAAATCGGCCGGCAGGTTAGACTACTTTGAATCATCTGACTGATGCACCGGTCGTTACCAAGCTCAAGGGACGCGTCGTATATGTGGGGCCCTTACGGCGGGTGCGAGAACGGCACTCAGAGCCTCCGAACCACCGAGGGCTTCAGCAGTATCCATCACGCGTTGAACCTGCAGGTTGTACTACTGTGCAACGAGGCGGTTGAGCGTTGGCGCACTCGGCGCATTCCAGGTGGGTAGCGGACGCCCCTACGTTCGCGAGCGGTTGCCGTGCCTGGCCATGAGCGAGTCAGCGGCGTCCGGTATGGCTCTCCTCCCCGTCTACACCCGTTCCCCTGCATGATACAAACCCTCGGCCCTTGATGGAACCTAGTCGATCAGGGCCTTCGTTCATGCGTGCTTGCGCCGGTGTGCAACGCAGCGCATTGAGTACATTGCATGCACACGTGGTGCAGATACCTGTTTCCCCTCTGTGTGTTTTTTTTTCTGTGTGTGAGCCGAGTCAGCTGCCAGCCGTGCCTGACCATGCCGAGTCATACTCCCGTCAGCACATGCATGCCACCTGTGATAAGACGGACGGAGTCCAGCATCACTCGCTGGGGCGAATGCAGCTGCTGCCGTACCTCCCGCTTAACCTGCTGGGATGCTACATGCTGAACACCTTCGCCGTTCGTTAGGCCCCCGTGCCCCATGCTTTGCGTTTGCTTGACTCTTCACTGTGCGAAACTCAGACACCCTAGAATCTATGAGGGAATAAAGCCTAAGCCAAGTTCCATTCTACCTTTTCGGCCAACCCTAGGCCCCATCAATGAGCTCCCGGTTCTGGCGTACGCGCTGCACGTGCTGCGACACGGCCTGATGGCCACCATGGAGCGGCTCATTGCTTCCCATGGGCCCATTGTCAAGTTCCGAATTGTGAACCGGCAGGTTGTCGTTGTGTCCGACCCGGACGCATGCAGGTGGGTTAACACGTCTTCATGTAACACACCCTCTTTTGGGTTTGGACGTTTTGTGGTGTTGGTGCTTGCCTGTGCTGGTCGGGCTTTGAGGTCCCGCTGGCCTGTCCTCTCCCGTCTCTTCACCTGTAAACCTTTCCAC
>QAXN01001612.1:2276-16548 GCA_004335795.1 Chlamydomonas sp. 3222 | reverse complement strand
CAAGGTAATCAGGCAAAGCTAGCTGAGTTACTATCGAAGATTTGGTCGAGACGAAGTCAATTTTTTGGAAATGAGTTTGTCGGCCCTTGAGCCTCCGGCTCGTACATGGGTCGTTGCACTTGCGGAGGGGATGAACCCTCGCTGTGTACGGTAACACTGACTGACTGACTGACTATAGTACAACACGTTCCTGTGATGTTACAATGGAGGTTCACATGGACTGTCATGGGGCTGCGGGTGTGCCTCCCGCGAGGTGTATCGCCCTTGCAATTTTTTTTCTTCGTGAGAAGGTTACAGGGGCTCGGAATTCGGTGCTTGGCAAGAGGTCGGCCTCAGGCAAGACTATATGTTCCACGGTGTGGATGCCTGGGCACAGAGTACCTTTCATTTATCTTACATATGGGAGTCATAGCTAAACATCCAGGCATCCACGTCGTGGACCACGTGTGTAACGGAAGGCTTGAAGTTTGGGGGTCTCCCATGACCGGTGAGTCTCCCTTGTGCTACACATCCCAACAGCTTATGGCTGAGGACTGCGTGTCTATGGATGTGTGATGCTGTTCCTTCCCAGCGCATAACGTACGCAGCGCAGGACCCGTCCATGCCTCATCACACCCGAAAACGCAAACGACTGGTACACAGGAGTAAGTTGGCAGCGACCAAACCACCAAACCAACGCACCGACCACCGTGCCTTTGCAAGTGTTCTACCTCCTGCTGCAACAATGCAAGCCTTCACACGCAAACTACACGCCGCGAGAGACGTGAGTTTGCAGGGGTCGTGCCTGCAAATTACCGCTATCCGGTGGCGCTACGAACCATGCAAAAAAATGCACCTGTGGCACCCCAACTCAGCGCCAAAGGCGGTCTGCGCACCAGTGCACAGCAGGATTTGCCCAACAAGCGGAGATGGCCTTCACAGGCCACAGCCAACCACGCAGGCCGGGGCAAACCTGGGCTACCGGTACGTGTGGCGTCTATGGGTGCAGGCGCCGAACGGAACAAAGCGTTTCAGTGCGTTGCTCATGTGCGTCAATCCTCAGGGCCACCTAGCAGCTACCCACGAGTGAGTTTCGGGCACATGCACTTGGACAACACCAATGCCGATGAATCAAGTTCCGTCCTCTGCTACCAATGTGTGCAGCCATTACGTGGCTCAACCAAAGCTAAAGCCTTACCAGTGAAGCACGCCCCCAGGCATAAGGGCCAGGCAACAGCACGTCAACAGCTCTTTGCAGCTCCTGTACCGTGCGTGATAATGAATTTGCCTCAAACAAATCGGGCGACTGCACAACGAACCTGGCGACTAGGATGAGACATTGAGCCATGCCTCAACCCCACCACATAGCCAACCAACCACAGCCCTTCTTGCACTTGATGACAGCATGACACAATTGGAGCAGTATTGGCAGATTCAGCCCTTGCAATGCCGCCAGCTACGACAACGAGACAGCAACCATGGTTCTTCCTTAAAACATCCGGAACCAGATAATAGTGACCCCATAATTATCCGTTAGCAGCAGCAGCAGGCGTACCGTCGCCAAACAACTGCTGCACGACAACGTGCGTTGCCCCCCCCCCAACAACATGCGTGTAATGCATAATCAACTGCACTTCAAGAGTACTCAAGCACGATACATGAGCTCAGCACTCCTGCCACTCTGCACCTAGTGAAAGGCCTAGCTATTATAGCAACAACTGAGGCGCCATCATGCCATGCCAAAGGCCATGCACATGTCAACGACGCCGTGCCTCCACGTGCGGCGCACGATCACGCGTCGAAGTAATGGGTGACATTGCCTCTGGAGCGGCAGCCAACGCCACTTCCCTTGCTGCTCCAGCGCTGACCCCCGCCGTCCCGCCCAGTTGCTTCTGCAGGTCTAGCAGCACCGCCAGCGCCAAGCCAGAGATGATGTTCGCGGTCGCGCATGGGAGCCACGAGAGTACGGCAAACCAACCGCCGCAGTAGACTGCTTGTAGCAGGGGCACGCCGTACTCGATGGCCATGTACATCGCTCGCACCCGGGGAGGAACCTGCCGGCCAGGGTTTAGAACCGCTCACACTTCCATTCCAGGCAGGCGCTCCTACATCGCCCACGACGGCAGATACTGGAGCACATGAGGCCCTCACACTCCTGCGCCTGGCAAAACGCAGGCATCAGGGCCGCCGGCGCAAGCTTCGGTGTTGACGAGGGACCTGATGCCTGCGGCTTGTCAGGCCCTCTTCAACACCCAAGCGCCGACGGTCCACACGACACCCGGACCCGGTTATCCCCGCCCTATCCTCTGCCCCCCTGCCCCCCCTGCTCCACCCACCTGCTCCACCGCCACCGGCGCCAGGGTAAGCAGCAACGTGCGCAAGCTGGCGTCCCCTGCCGACAAGCCACGCATCAGCAGGTCTCCACCTTCATCCCCGCCTCCGCCCCTCCATGCAGCAGCGACTGCGGCGGCGGCAGCAGCTCCCGCGGTGCTCCCAGCCCCGTCGGCCGCGGGGGGCAAGGTCCCCAGCAGCCATACTGCCGTACGGCCCGCACACGTGGCAGCGGACGGCAGCCACGGAGCGGCATGCAGCAGACCGCGCGGACGGCCTAGGGTCAGTACGGCAGCGACGGCGGCGGAGGCGGCGAGGGCCAGGGCGGCTGATTGGGATGCCACGCCGGCGACACGGTCGCGTGGGGCAAAGGCGGAGGAGGGTTGTGGCCCGGTCGCGGCGGGGTAGAGCGGGAGCAGGAGCAGCAGCATCTGTGGGTGGGCCCGCGAGGGGGACGGGGCTTGCGGAGCGTGAGGAGAGTGAGGCAACGGGAAGTTTTCTTCGTGAATCATGGGGGATCCATGCGGGCGATGCAATTGGCAGCAGCGGTATGGCACATGGCGTGCATTCCAAGTGCGGCGCGAATATTGCCCTGTACCGGACCACCCGGGGGAATGACGTAGCAGCTCTCGGGATCTTTTTGCAGGCACGCCTGGCTCGCTGCTGCTCGCGGCCCTTCGCTGCCGATCCATGGGCCGGTTGACCCACCTGGCACGCGCCGAGCAGCAGCAGCAACATGCACCTCCCCAGCGCCGTAGCCCTCGTAGCCGCACCACCCTGCGCCGCTAAGACTGCAGTTCGGCCGTGCGCGCTCGCGTTGCTGTGCGCTGCAAGCGCATGCACAAGTGCCCTCCGTGCCGCCGCGCTCCCCTCCCGCGACGGCACCGTGCTGCCACTCAGCACTGGCGTGCAGACGCCGACGCTGGCCGTGCTGCCGGCACTGTAATGCAAGCCGCTACCACTGCCGCCGCTCCTGATGCTGCTGCCCCCGGCGCCGCCACTGAAGGCATGTACGGAGCTGACGGAATCGCCTCCGACGACGCCGCTGATGCCCATTCCAGACGCTGCCGTCGTCAACAAGCCGCTAGACAACAGCGGTGTCGTCGCCGCCATCGCCGTCGCCGTCACCGCTGCTAATTCTGCCGCCGCTGCCGCTGCCGCCGTCGCCGCCGCCGTAGCAGTTGCAGCCCTGGACGTCGCGCCGGCAACCGTACCAGCCGCAGCCGCCGGCACCGGTGCAGCTGCCGTCATGGACCTGGGCGTGCCGACCGGCGCCGACGCTGTTACGACGGGTAGCTGCGTGGCGGCGCCGGGCAGCATGCACGACACCGCGTCCGGCGACTCGGCTGTCGCAGCACGGTGCAGGCTGGCGGCGCCGACAGCCCCGTCGCCGGCACCGCCACCGCCGCTAGCGGCAGCAGGACGGCTGCCCGACGCTGACAGCTCAATGGAGTCCCGTGACGACAGGACTGCGCTGAGCAGCTGCCGGGCCGCCTGCGCGAACGCAGCTCGGGCGGCCGGAGTTCCGGCTGCCGATGCGCCACCGAAGCCCATGCGGAGGTAGTCGAGCGGCGTGGCGCCCGACCTGTCCCGTACGGCGGCCAGCTCCGGCGGCGTGCCGTACTTGTACGGCAGCTCATGGGCGAGCAGCCGTACGAGCGGCAGGCTGCCGGACAGTACCGCAAGGTGCAGCAGGCTGCGGTGGTTCACGTCCGCCTGGCGGCAGCAGTCCAACACGTAGCGCAGACGCCACGCGACAGCTAGAGGCTGCTGCTGCTGCTGCTGCCGCTGCTGCCCCGGGCCCGGGGGCTGCCGGGAGTCCTGTCCTCCTCCGTATGCGCTGCCTCGGCCGGCGGTGGCGGACGACAGCCGCCTGGATGGCCCCAGCAGATGCGCGACTTGCAATGGAAGGGCGGCGCCGCGGCCGCCAGCGGCAGCCGCAGCTTGAGACACGTCGGAAGAGGGCGCGCTTCGCAGCCACGGCATGATCTCTACCAAGCGCTCTATGATCAGCCGCGTGGTGTGCACCGCGCCGCACTGCGTCAGGTATAGCAGCAGGTCGCAGCCCAGCAGCACGGCCTCCTCTGACACGTGGTCCGCCTCGGACACCATGCTCAGGCTGACCGTACGGCTCATTGTAAAGCTGTACAGCCCCGCCGCGCTTCCCAAGGATGCGCACGCAAAGTTACCGCTGCGGTGCCCCTGCAGCTGCAAGTGCGACATCCGCTCGTGCTGCTGCGAGATCTGGTGGTGCTTGGCCCGGGGCCGCAAGGCAGCGTGGGCGGCGCCCGCTGGGCTGAGAGGCCGCCGTGCTGCGCCCGACGGCGGCCGGAGCGCACAAACCAGAGACGCAGAGTAGGATGCGCTTGCACCACCAGCAAGGCCACCACTGAGAGGTGATGGAGGCAAGGACGGGTCGGTCTGGGGTCGGTCCCCTGGCCCTGGCGTGAACGCGGACGCGGGCGAGGGTGCCCCAGAGGTGGTCACGGCTACTTCTGCGGCGCTGTAGCTCAAGGTGTCAGTGCTGCCATAGGAGACCCCTACGGAAAGCCCCGACGGGCGCCGTACCACGCCCGAAGTGCAGAAGGGGCTCACGGAGTCTAGTGACAGTCTGAGCCTGCCTCCTGACGGCAGCCTGACGCCGCTGGATGGATTCAGGGCGCGTCCGTTGGCAGCAACGCTGCCCAGGGGCAGCGCACTCAGGCAGTCCGTCAGCCTGCTCTTGTCCTCGTCAGCGAACACGGGCCATGCCTGTGGCACGTGTTCATGCACGTGGTGCTGGTGCACGTGGCCATGCATCCTGCTGTGCTGCTGATGGCTGTGGGTGCTGTGGGTTTGGATGTGGGCGTTAGCGCCCCTGTGCTCCCGCACGCCGCTGCCGTGCTGCACCACAGCTGCAGGCGTCCGCTGTTGGTGCTCATGCTGCTGTGAGCGAGGCAGCTGCTGGTGCCGCTGCGAGTTCGGCGGACGCGGCACCGGAGCGGACGTCAGCGCAAACGGCCCGCCGGGCGTGGGTGTGGGCGCGGGTGCTGGCGTGCAGCTACCGCTGCCACCACCGCCGCCGCCGGCTCCACGACGCGACCCCAGCCTCCGCGGCCCCAGCCCGCTACCGAGGAAAGGGCCGGCCTGCGTCCCGGCATTCCCACCGCCCCTGCCCCCTGCAACCCCGGCCTTGTCCGCACCAGCCGCGGAAGTTCGACGGTACAAGCGCCCTCCTCCCGTACCCGTACCCGTACCCGTGTCCGTACCCAGCCCGCCTACGCTGCGTGAGCTGTCAGCCACAGTGTGGGAGACGCCTTGTGAGCTTGCTGACGACGACGCGCGTCGGACACTCGCGCGTGGTCCTGCAGGACTAGCCCTCCTCGACTCCACCAGCACCGTCTCTGTGATCTCAAGCCACACCCCCAGGTCCGTGACGAGGGCTCGGTAGGCCGCCCGCGTCTCACCAGCTGCCTCACCGGCCCACGACGTTGCGGGCTGCCGGGGCCCTACACCTTGCTGCTGCTGCTGCGTTGCCCGTGGCGGCGCATTGGCTGCAGGCGGCGGCTGCATGGCGGCCAACTCCTCGCCCACATGCCTCATGGAATCAGGCAGCAGCAGCAGAGGACAGGGCGCCCCCAACGCCTTGCCCCTTCGCCATGCCACCTGCACCAGGAGCGTGTGCACCCTGGGCGCCTCGTCCCTCGGGCAAGACCCCAGCACGCCGGGCGAGACGTGCCCACTCCCCGGCACGGCGCCTGTGCTGCACGTGGGCGTAGTTGGCGCAACGGTGGGCACGGTGCTCACCATGGAGCTGAGGCCGCTGGTGCTCCTGCTGCTGCGCTCGCCCGGTAGCGTGCGGCGAAGAAAGCGGTCGTACTCGCCACTGCTGACGCTAACCCACGTGCTGGGGTTGGAGCTGCTGTCATCATTGTAACTGTCATTGCTGCTGGCGCCGCCAACCGCCACGGGTTCCCTGCTGCTGCGGTCCCTGCGCTTCATAGCAACGCTCGCAGCCTCCGCGTCGATGAGCTGTGTATCCAGCAGCAGATCTCGGCCCCCAATCGGCGCCGTCGCCGCCGCCGCACGCGAGGCGGCAAGCGGGGAGTAGCTCAGGTTGGGAGCATCGTGCGTCTCAACCGCATGGTTGCTGGGGGCCTCCGAGATGCGAGGCAAGCCCCGACGCATGCTGGACCGCTCCCTGCCGTCCAGCCATAGCTCATCCACGGACTCGGGAGGCGCATAGGAAGGCGGGGTGCCGGACCCATCCGCCGCCGCCGGCGCTGACAGGGCGGTGGCGGTCTCGCTACCTGGCTGCTGCTGCTTCTGCTTCTGCTTCTGCTGCTGAGCGGGAGGATCCGACGCGTCCACCATTCCGAGGCGCTGTGGCCACGGCGGAGCAAGCTGCACCTGCCCGTGTGTCAATCCCTCAACCGTGTCGTCCAACTGGGACACCGACAGCACCCCGGTGCAGCACCAGGCCACCAGCTGCGACAGCTGGCCCGCGACCACCACACACGTGGGCCGGTGCATGCCGCCTTTGCCCGTCGAAGGCTGGCCGTTGCCGCTGCTGTGGTCCAGGCGCGGACTATTGTCGCTGGCGCTACCCCATGCATAAAGTGGCGTTGCAGATCCGGCGGCGGCATCGTGTACCCTGGGCATAACGCGGAAGGCATTTCACGCACAGTGCTTTTGAGTTGCAGTAAGCATACCGTAACACAAGGAAACAACGGGTGGGCAATGGGGACCGTGCAAGGAGCGGTGGCCAACATGCGCGGCAGACACGCGAACACCGCACCTTGCTGGGCCATCCGCTAGCTCCCTTGGCGTCACCTCCACGTCAGGACAGCGCACCATGAGGGCCACGGTGCCTGGGGCGGCGGCGCTGATGGGGGCCGGCCTGTGCGTCGCAGCTGCAGCAGCAGCACCTGCTAACGGTGACGCCTCTGTGCAGCCCCCAGCCGCCGCGGCCACCGGCGCAAGGCTCCCGTGCTCCGTCCCACTGCCAACACTCCCGCTGTTGGCAGCTGCTGCGACAGTTGCGGCCGACCCCGGCGGCACATCCACAGGGCCCCCAGGCCCTCGAGCAGCAGTGACTACCACCACCAGCGGGCCCTGCATGTCCACGGCCGGGGGCGACTCGCCCTGCTGCTCCTGATGCCGCTGAGTCAGGGCTGCAACCTCGGGGGCAAGCGGGCGCACCAGGGCTTCCAGGCCTACGAAAGTGAGGCTGCGTGAGGAGTAGCCGCTGTGGGGGCGGCCTCCGCGGCGGCCGTAACGCGAGGTGTGGGTGTAGAGCGGCGGCAGGTGGGCATAGGCGCTGAGCACGCTGGTGAGGCCGTCGGCCAGGAGCCTGCAGGGCGAGGGCGTTGCAGCGTTACAGTGTTACAGCGAGCGCGACAGCCGCGGGAGCGACAGCAAGGCAGATGAGGTACGGGCGGCGTAAGCGCGGGCGGGACGCCAGTTTGATGTATGTGCATACCAGCTATCCTAGGAAGTGCACCACGAAGTGGCCAAGCGTAAGCGCGGGTGGGACGCCAGATGAGCGTGTGTGCATACCAGCTATCCTCAGCAGTGCGAGAACGTAATGCCAAAAGGCAGGGCAAGACTGGACGAAGCCCCGGGTACCTTCAACCCCAGCGCTGCCCGTACCCAACTCACGGCCCGTGCGTGGCCACTGAGAACGTCAGGTCGTAGCTGTCCGCCACAGCACGGCTGGCGGCCTCCGTCAGCCCAGACAGCGGGCTGGACGCAAAGGCGCTCGCAGTAGCGGTGGTCATGGCCGCACAGTTGGCGTCACGGGCCATCGACAGCTCCGGCCGAGAGTCCAGCGCCACGGCCGCCGTGACACCCTCCAACTCGATCGTGGCCGTGTGAACGTTGGCGGCGCTGACGCTGACGTCGCCTACCGACCGCTCCCCAAGGCTGTTACCCCCGCTGATGCCAGCAGCCCGCCCCGACGACCTCCTGGCAGGCAGCTCGAGGGTTGTCGAGGAGCCCTCCCTTGGCTCCAACAGCCAAGGGTTAATGGGTCCGACCTCCGCGACGCTGCCGAACGCACCTCCCGGGTGACGCGCCTTGGCACCGCCGCCGCCTGCCGTACCGTCCATGTACCCGCGCTGCTGCACGTACGACAGGAAGCCCCCACTCTTCCACTGGGTAGCTGCCAGCAGCTCCCCGAGCTGGTCTGCACTGGGGGCCACTTGCCAGCCGCCCTGCCGCGGGGACACGGCTACTGCAGGTCCCCTGTCCCTGCCCCTCTCCCGTGCGTCCCGGTCCACCACCATCCGCGCGGGGCGCTCCACCGGTCCGCCGGAGCAGTCCTTGACACGCATACTGCTACTGCTGCCCACTCGGTGCGCCCGCCCAGGCCGCCTTGCAGATGGCGCATCAATGCATGCCCCCACACTGCCGCCGCCGCTGCCGTCCCGCCGCCAACGCCCTGCTGTCGGTGCGTTCCAATGGCTCCATCCCGCACCGCCCATGCTGCCGCCATGGCCGCCGACGCCGCCAACGGCCACGCCGACGCCAACACGAGGGTCCGCGCCATTCCGGTGTGCAGCGGACGGCGAGGAGTGCGCCTCAACCGCTGTGAAGGCCGACGGCAGCGCCTGCCTGTCCTGCTGTACTGCAAAGCCTGACGAGGACGAGTCCACGCCGCCCACCGCCAGCCTCTCATGCATCATGCTATGGTACTGCTTGTGGGGCAGCGGATCGTTCGTGCTGCCCACCCATGAGGAGTACCAAGTTGCGCCCGCCGCCGCCGCCGCCGCCGCTGCTGCTGCCGCCGTGGGGTCCGAGGAGCCGTCCGACATCTCCGCAGGCTGCCTGCCACCTCCCGGCCGCGGCGCCGCCGCTATGGCTGCAGCCGTACTTGGCATCACCTCCGACGCCGTCTGCCTGAGCAACCCGGCCCCCTTCCTTCCCGAAGCTCGCGCTGTGTCGTCCACCAACGTTGCCCTGTCTGCTGCCCCTGCCGTTGCGTCTGGTCCTGCAACCTCTGCCAGCCCCATGCGCGAAAACGTCCGCGCTGCTGCTGCTCCGCCTGGTGCTTTCCCGGTGCCTGGCGCTGGCAAGCCAGGGCCGTGCAACGGGGACGGCAGTCCGGCATCTAGCGCCATCAGTAGGGGGGCCAGAGGCAGCAGCGGCGCAGCAGCTGCTGCGAGCCCCACGGGGGCGGCCAGGCGAGGCGTTGCATCGCCGTCGGGCGGCGCGGGGGTGTTGGGCTGTGTGGGGCGCAGGGATGGGCAGCTAACGGGGGAGTCGTCAGGGCCTGACCGCGTTACAGCGGGCCCTGCGAAAATGGGGCTGTCGGCAGCTGAAGCAGCGGCCACGGGGTCGAGGCCGTTGATGCCGTTGAGCTCCGTCTGAGACGGTCCGGGGGCGGTGCTGGGGCTGCCACTCGCCGCACCCGCAACGCTGTCCGCTCCCAGGATATGCGACAGCTGATCCGCAAGCTGCACGAAATGCTCCTGGCGCTTGTGTCGGCCCGGGACCTGCCCCACCCCCGGACCGGTCTCCTCCACCTGCCCTTGGCCCTGCCGCGGCCCTGAGCCCTGGCTGTGGCTGTCCCGCGCACACGCTGTGGGGCCCGCCGGTAGCCTCCCAGACTCTGGCCCCAGCGTTAGCTTCTGGGACGCGTCACCGTTGCTGTCTGCCGTGTCGAGGATGACGTGGTTGGTGCCGTCATCGTGCCGTACTTCAATGCGGGTGCCAGAGGCGAGGCCGTCAGGTAGCATCCCTAGCACGAAGCCCAGTAGCCGAGCCGGTAGCGACGACGCCTGGCGGGCCCGCTGCGCGCCCCGCCCAGCCACCCCCGCCCCACGCGCTACTTCCAGCACCATCACCACCAGGTGGATGCAGCCCTGCCCCACCGACACGTGCAGGGGGGGCACGCGCAGCTCCTCGGACAAGAACTGCTGCACGCGGGACACGAAGTCCTGGGGGTGTGCGGGGCGAGGGGGCGGCGGGAGGGCCGGGTGGTGGTGGTGAGGGAGGGCAGCAAGTAGGATCGGGAGGAAGGACAAGCCTGGCTTTTGCATTATGATAACGAACACTACGGCTTGGGTGTGTCATGCTTGCAAGAACGTGTGTTGCAAGGAGGCTTGCTCGTGGCAAGGGCGCGCAACCTCGCCTGCGACAGCGCCACGCAGTGAAGCCGGACATGACCAATGCTTAAAGTGGGTGTGCTTGATGTGAACATAACGCATAATGGACATTTGTTCTGCCGGGTGGGCCAGCGCGTGGTCAGGCAGAACCCACCCTTGCGTTCCCCTCACCTGGGGGAGGTCCTGCAAGTGAGGACCGTTGATCTTCAGCTGCACCGTGACAGGACGGGGCGCTTCCAACGTGCGTGCCTGAATGTGTTCCGGGCTCTTGTCCACTGCTCCACTGTGTGGCTGAAGTACGGCAGCCGGTGCGGATGCTCCGTCAGCCCACCAGCTGCGGTGCTGAAACGGGCGGAGCACCGTGCTTGTCAAGGTTCCCAAGCTGTCATTGCTGAGAGTGGTTGTGGTGCACGTGGCCCCATACGCGACCCCAGAACTGCTGCAGCTAATTGTGGTTGTCTGCCAAGTTGTATTGTGCTGGTCGTTCCGCTGGACATCCCTCCGTGGCTGACCGACGGCGTGCAGTTCCTTGCCAGGCGGCTGAGGACCACCTCTTTTACATATTGGCCCTGTGGCGGGGTCGGACATCTCAGAACGCCAGGTACGCTGCGGGCTATCGTCGCCAATTTGCGCGCGTACACTCGGTCGCGCGGCCCCTTTGCCACAAGGAATGGCAGATGCTTGCATACTAGCAAATTTATAGTTACGGAACTGCCATTGACGGGGATGGACCTATTCCCCCAGTTCGCATGGTCACCAGCAAAACTATGCTAGCATACCGCTGGCAGTCATACTTTGCTAACGTATATCCAGTGGTGTCCATGAGTATAATGTCAGGTACGGGCTGGCTTGAGTGTCTCCCAGGCAAATTTGGCGCATTGCTTACGGTACGGCCAAACGTTATTGACACGCACGCAATGTGAACTACGGGACGTCATGACGGGCTTGAGTTGGCATACGGACAACTTTCAGATTCTTTGGCTAGGCGGTGGTAAATGTGCCCGACGAGGCAATTCCTTGGCCACAGACACGTGGGGGGAAGCAAGGCTGACGTCACAGGCCCCCCAGATGGCCCCAGAACCTTAGGTCAACCTAACAGATGTTGCTGCATGAGCATAAGCACATAGCACAGGTGCACCGGGCAGTACATATCAGGTGCTCGGTTGAAGGTTCAACTGCAAGAAGCTAGAACTGGCTAAAACATGCCTGAACTGGCTAGCAGGGTCGCTGAGGGCCAGGAACTCCGGATGGCACCTCAGACCTCAGGACGCACTACCGCACAAGTATTTCTGCGTGGCTGCTGGTTGGTATCGGATTGTGACTCACTGTTGATTCTACACTCTACTGCACTGGGCACGCAAGCCCTAAGGCAGGTACGGTAAGCGCAGGCGCCCACCACCCAGGCGGCAGGCGCAGGTAGGCACGGCAAGGCTTGCACGGCTACCGCATACCGCGCCTGCCGGTCAGGACCACCTGGTACTTACACTTTGGCCCAAACACAAGCACACACCAGCCAGGAGCACAACCTTACTTGCCTGGCCTGGCAAACGTAATGCTCCAATGAGTACCCGTAAACAGCGCCTGTCCGGTCTCGACGGAGGCGCAACAGTGCGTGGTGCCTGGTGGTGCACTGTAGAGTTCTGCGTTCCTGCTGTGAAATCTCCGCACCTAGAGGTTTCCTGCCTGCCCCTTCTCACGACATACCGGCCTTCTTTGGTTTGGCCTCCCCTGGGGCAAGGGGCGGGTGTAGGCCCACGCGCCAACGTTTTCCGGCGGGGCAATCATTCACCATTACCGGCACGTTACAGCATGCGGTCTCAAGCTCGTCAGCACGGCTGCAGAGAGTGAGCCGCAGGTCCAAAACTGCCGGGAGCCTGCGACCACACCATGGCGGTGCCAGGTCTCCCCTGGTGCTGGTTGCTGTCGGTTGCGATCGGCGCTGTGAACGAGACAGGTGGCTTTTCTCTCGAGGCGTTGCGTCCATGTGCTCATTACCTGATAGATGCCGCGTACTTAAGGCTCAGCGGTGGCCCTGTGGGCATGAGCGCGTTAGGGCCTGCTACTCGGCGCTCGGACATCGTAACTTGCAGCAAGCCGCTGTTTGGCTAGCGCCGCTCGTTCACTAGTTGTACATGCTAGCGAAATCAGTACACATTAGTCAGACGATGGCGCCTTGGACGGTTGTCCTCGCTCTGCTCGTCGTGTCATGGTCAGGCCAAGCGACATTTGCGGCATTCGCCGGGGATCGCTCCCGCATGCCGAACGTCCTGCGCTCTGATTCTGTTGACCTCGGCGTAGAAAAGATACAGGTTTGTGGGTCGAACTGGTATCCTTCAACAGCTGTCACACGGCGCGCCTGGGTGCTGGGGAAGTCGTATCGTCGTGACACGACACCCAGCGCATGACGTGCGCTGCTGCTTCACAACGGCGGAGGTTTCCTGCATGCCTTTGCCTGCCCTTGATAGGAATACAACAGCCTTCACTGCCAGCCCAAGTGTCGCAAAGCACAACGAGCATGTACGGTACTGGTATGTTCCGTATCACCACGTGCTCCTGTGCTTACTCTTCCTGCCGTCCCTCAATGCCCCCGTCTATTCCGGACCCACAGCTGAGCTTCCGCTACTGGACGGTTAAGGGGAAGCGAAACGTGACAGGGGAAGGACCCGGCACGCTATGGCTCAGACGAGTTGGTGGGCACCAAGCAGGCCCTCATGCCCTGCCGTACCAGCACCAAGATGCAATCCGTGGCTTCTTGTGGCTGTGGCATTCCAACCCCGACGACAGCGTTACGTTCATCAAGCCCTGCTTGTACGTTCACCTGCCGGTGAGCTACGACTGGAGGCCGAGGTTGCGGCTGGTGGTCATGTCTGAATCGGGAGACGGGTTCGACACTGTGGAGGCTGTCGTACACTACGAAGCCAGCGAAGACCCGCAGTGGTCGGAGTTGTACACGTGGCGCAACATCCGGCCCATCAGCTTCACGTTTAAACTGCCCCCAGGAGCCGGAAACTGCTTCAAGGTGCGCCAACAGGTGCTGGCATTCTTATGGCTGCATGGAATGCAATCGGAGGCAGTAGGGCAGTACGCTCAACTCGACTGGCGTGCTGCACGTTGTGCCGTACACGCTGCTTACATCACAGTCACGCTCGCGCGGCTCGCCAGTGCTCGCACGTGTCCATGTGCGGTACGGTACCAGCAGACTTGAGGTGTTACCGTGACTTGTCCTGCGCCCATCGGGCCCCACCAATGACCGCAGGTGTACGACGAGTCCTTCCCAGGCGTCCAGCACGCCTTCTGTCTGCCTCCCCGCCTGCAACTCTGTGCCCGCCTGGCGCCCCCCGAGCGCTTCACCCCGGAGCTGCCCGCCCTGTGGAGCCTCATGGCACCCCTGCGCGAGGCCGCGCCACCCGCCGACCCACAGGCGCAGTACGGCAAGTACGCTACGTGGCTGGCGCACTACATGTCGTACCAGGTGGACGCTATGGGCCAGACGGGCGTACTGCTGTACGACACTGTGGTGGGGCACGAGCTGCTGCGGCGGCAGCCGCTGCTACAGCCGTACCTAAGGGAGGGCACCCTCAGGTGGGTGGTGGGAACTAGGATAGAACTGGATAGTATGGCGGCGCAGGCCCAGGGGAAGGCCAGCGTTGGCCCGTGCGTGCAGGTGTTGCTGGAAACAGAGGCAGAGGCATGCGTTCGGAGCCTGTCGGTATCGGTGTGGTCGGGCTGTGCCGGTGGGGTGCTTGGCGCCCGGCGGAGCGCTCGGGTGTCTGGGTGCCGTGTGCTTTCGCAAGTCTCGGAGCGAGCCTCACTTCATCATTCATGCCTTTGCATCCCTGGGGCTTTGCCTCCGTGGGGCTTTTGCCTCTCTGGGC
>QAXN01001610.1:0-16566 GCA_004335795.1 Chlamydomonas sp. 3222 | reverse complement strand
GGGACGGGAGGGGAGGGGAGGGGGGTAGGGGAGGGCGCGGGGAGAGGGAGGGACAAGTCGTGTCAGCGTCGATGAAAGGAAGTGGATCAGGGCGGTCCGCTTGAGATGCTCACGCTATTGCTGGGAATTTGCAACAAAGAGCGGAATGTGAAGCAAGACACGTGCTGTAGCTTGAGCACAGGAAGTGACATGTCGCTGTCAAGTCACGATGCTGATTGGGCCGAGCAGCTGGCGACGCAGGCAGAGCGCAGGTGCGTTGCAGTTCAGCTCACTCACCAGATCTTACTCCAATGGCAGCGCAGCAGAGGGCCAGGCCCAGAAGGGCCACGGCGCGGTTCGCGGCGCCCATGGCGGTCGGTTGTCGCCGGGGCAACGGAGCGGCGAACGGCGAGTCGTTAGAGCTGATCGAGATGCAATGCAAGGCTTTGGAACAAGCGCATATACGACTCAAAAGTCAATTGATTATGCCTTGCAGCTCACCTGGGCTGCCTTATGAGGGCCGCGACGTCGTTCACAGACGTGACATGGCGACCCGACATGGCGACAGGACCCCGCACATTGCAAGAAGCTGACACCGGTGACAAATGGATCATGCACTACAGATGAGTAAGTTGAGCCGGAAGCTGCCTCACTCCCAAGACTTTACGGCAAGCAAGGCTGATGGCCCAGCGGTCCCCAGGTAACCCAATAGCGCAAGAAAGCGAACCACTACCCTCTCCACGCCGCCGTGAGGCACTGTACCGTATACGAAAGTGACGTCCGCCGCACCAGGGAGACAATTGTGCAATGCGCAGCAAGTCCTTGCTAGTGGCAGAACCTGGCACTGCCATAACAGGTGCCCCGTCCAGAGTCAACGGGATTAATGAACCCAAGCAGATGCATTCTTCTGGGCATTTGAGAACGCACTCAGAATGGGGTCAAACATGGCGTGGCGTAGGAACGGACGTACAGGCAATTCGCCTCAGTACACCGGGGTCTTACGCTAGAAGTCACATGTGCAACAGCTGAACTGCGAGCTGCAATTGGCAGCCTCCGTTCTGCCTGCGCCGCCGCATACCTACATGTACCAAACGCGGACGCTCGGCAAAAGCCAACTGTGGGTGCAATCTACTCGTGCTCACAGTATGCTGCAGCACTGGACCGCACACGCTTATGCAACTTACGCGCCAATGACCAGTACCATGCCCACACGACACTCCCACATCTCTAGACCACCACCACCACCACCTCGTGCTGCCCCGCCGCTACCCCGCCGCCAGCCGCTCCCGCCAAGCCACTCCCCGCCCCGCCTCTCCTAGCCAACGACCTGGGCAGGCCCGCACGCAGCGCCCCAGGCAGGTGTGCCGCAACCCTCGGCCCTCCGCACTGCCCCGGCCCTGCCCCGGCCCCTACTCCCGGCACTGCTCCTGCCGCGCCTGGCGCCACACCTGCAACACCACCACCACCCTCAGCAGCAGCAGCAGCGGGTGCCAGCCGCTCCGCAAGCCCCTGCGCCAGCCGCACACCCGCTTGCACCTCCCCCAGCGCTGCCCCCACCGCCAGCAGCCGCCGCTCTATCGCCTCATCCTCCTCCGCCAGCCTCCTCCCCCAGGCTTCACTTCCCACATCCCCTCTCCACACTCCAGTCCCCTCCCAACGCCCACGGCTGCTGGGCCCTGGCTCGTGCCCCTGCTCCACGCCCACTTGGCGGCCGCCCTCCTGCGCCCCCGGCCGCTCCAAAACCGCAGGCCAGGTCGTACGGTACGCCTCCAGTACGGCACGCTCGTCCAGCAGACCCTGCTGCAGCAGCGCCAGCTCGCACGCCACGTGCCGCGTGTACATGTTGTGGGGCCCCAGCATGAACGCGGCAACACGTGCGCGTTGGCACACGTGGGTGAGCAACGCCGGGTCGGGCACACACAGACGGCCCAAAGGAAACAGGTCCTCCAATGCCAGCCGTACCTGCTGCTGCAGTTGCTGCCGCTGCTCGTCCTCCTGCGCGCCCAGACCGGCTGCTTCGGAACCCCCAGCCGCAGTGTCGTCCAGCTGTTCTTGCCCTTGGCAGGGGAGTACTGTAGCCTCCGGCGGTTGGTACAGGCCGTACAGGTGCGGCGGCACGGAGAAGGCGGTGGCGGGCCACCAGTGCGCCCTGTCGCGGAGCTCAGGCAGCAGGTGGTGCCGCCAGGCCGCCACGGCCGGCGGCAGGTTGCCTGCAGCAGCCTGCTCCTGCTGCTGCCCGTCGCGCCCCTGCCGCCGCCGTTTGCGAAGCTGCTGGCCCTCCTGCTGCGCATCCTCCTGCAGGTCCTGTTGCTGCTGCCGCCGCCGCTTGCCCCGGGGAGCTCCACCGGTGCCGCTGTCCGCAGCCTGCGCGGCCGCCACGCCCTCGCCTGGCCCTGAAGCACAGCACGGGCAAAAGCAGCACGTGGCACAGTATTCACCCAGCATCGGACGTACGGCACAAGCACCATAGCTCTTGCTACCCCAACAGAATGCAGCCGGCAGCCGGCGGTCTCTAGTGCTTAAGCGTGCACAGAACACGGGGTCGGACGGGGCACCCAACAGCATGCACCTCACCTCTGGGGGCCGCTGCTGCCTGCGCCGCCAGCGTGGCGAGTGACCAGTCCATCAGCTGCCACGCCTCCGCCTCAAACAGCAGCGGGGAGGGGCCGGCGGTGGAGGCATCTTCACAGGTGTGCGCATACTGGTGTTGCGGTTGCGGGTGTGGGCGTGGCTGCAGGCACGGCAGCAGCGCACCGCTGGAGGCGGCGTCCAGGAAGAGCATGCAGCCCTGGGCCAGGGCGGCGGTGCAGGAAGGGCAATGGCGGCCGCAGGACGCGAGGCCTGTGCGGAGAGGCGCCAGGGTTGGGAGGAAAAGCTTCCCGTGGGCATATCGGCATTGCGGAAGCGCTTGCACAGGCACGCACGGCCGCATGACGGCAGACACACGGACTGCTGGCCTTAGGCTGCCGAGCACAGGGCGCCCCCATGCCCAGGCACCGTGTGAAACACCCGGATGGCTGGACATGGGTCCAGAAGTCACAACACTGTAACCAAGCACAACAGCCCCGACGCAATCACCGCCCGCATGTCTGCACGCCGCTCGCTGTGGACAGTTAGTACCCACCAGCCAGCGCCCCCACGCACAGCGGGTCCGCCCTCAGCGCCTCCAGCTGCCACCTCACGGCCGCGTGCACCTGCTCCTCGCCACCGCCCGCCATGCACGCGCCGCTGCCCACACGCCCCCGCCTGTCCTCCCCTGCCCCCGGCACCTCCGCCTGCTGGTGCGGCTGCTTGTGTACCTCAGCCTGCCCAGCTGCGCCCACAGCCACCTGATGCTGCACCCGCACCGGCCCCGCACCCGAGGGCACAGCGCCTGCTGCTGTAGCTGCTGCAGCCGCGGCCTCTCCGCGCCCCCCTGCAGCACCCTCCTCCCCTGACACCTCCTGCGCCGACGCTCTCTCAGCCGAGGCCCCGTGGCTGCCCTTCGGCCGTGTCCTTTGCTGCCCTGGCCCCTCGCTGCCGCCAGCCCCCGTGGCTGCCGCCACCGCAGCCCCCTTGGTCCCTTCCGGCCCCTCGCTTTTCACCACTGCAACGCCAGCTGCCACTCCTCGCACCGGGGCAGCTCCCCCTGCCCCTGCCCCTGCCCCTGCCGGCCTCCCCTTCCTCTCCTCCTCCCCCGCCTCGCCCTCGCCGCCCTCACGCACATCCCCCGTCCGCCCTAGCCGCACCCCCAGCGCCACCGCCGCCGCGCCCGCCCCCAGCCCAGACGCGTCCTCCACCTGCCGAAGCGTCCTGTCGTACTCGTACCGCAGCTGGAACAGTAGCACGGCAAGGGCGGCTGCGTCAGGGTCGCCTGGCACTGCCGCGGCAGCGGCCGCCGCCGCGCTGGCGGCGTCGCCGATGCGGCCAGCGGCGCAGTGGGTGTACGCCAGGTGGTACGACAGCATGGTCTTGTGGGTGGCGCACGGGATACGCAGCGCCTCCTGCACACGGACCCACAAGCATCCGTTGAGCAGTGGGGCTTCCGAGCAAGTGGTTATGAAGTGCAACGTACGTGGAACGGGGCCGCTGCTCCTCACGGCAGTGAGCGCAGCGCCACAGTCTCCCACCATTACAACAGCACACAGGAGCCAAGGCCTCCCACATTCACCATTCACGCCGCAGCACCTAGGACACTCCCTCACAGGCGCATGCAGACGCTCACCTTGATGAGCCGCTCGCCCTCCCGCACCGCGTTCCTAGACTCCAGGTCCGCCCACAGCTGCGCCCACACAGCAGGCACGTGCTCGAACACGCTGCCAGCCACCGCCCACATCCCGCCACCGACAGGTTCTTGCATTGCTGCCGCCGGCGCCGCCGCCCCTCCCGCCGCTCCCTCGCCGCCGCCGTCCACGTCCATGTCGTCATGGCTCGTGTCGTACAGGCATTCCAGCTGCAGCCGTTGGCTGCTGCCGGGCCCCCGCCGGGCGAGGGGCGTGACGGCAGCAGACGCCTGAGCTCCTCTCTGCCCACGGGCCTGGGCGCACGCTGCCTCGTACGTCCGCATCCTGTCGACGTCCGGGGCCAGATGATTGAAGGAAGTCACAATTGGGCGCACGCAGCGAAACGGTAGCGACGAAGTAGGAGCCCAAACGTACGGAGCGAAAAGAAAAGTGGAGCGCACGAGAAGTGGAGGCCACGCGGCACGTTTCTGCATGCAGGCAAGTCGGCAACCGCCTTCCCCCGCCACCCACCAGGCCACCACGTGCATAAGGCCCCCCATGGCGCACACGCGGCGCTCGCGCACGGGGTGGTGCTGGTTGCCCAGGCGCACCTCCAGGGCCTCCAGCGCCGCGGACAGGGAGCCCTGGAGGCAAGTACGAGCGTGGCAATGAGCAGCCGCGTCTGTGGCCCTGACAACGGGCTAGGGTGCTATCGAAACAGGCCATGCGCCGCAGGGCGCCGGGCGCGGCAGCAGTACGGCGGGCAGCAGGAGGGCGGATGTGCACCCTGGCCCGAGAAGCTGCAGTCCATGCCTACTGGCCTTTGTTCCGCCGCTGTTGCCGGGGGGTGGCCGTGCGCCGTTGCACCAGCACCACCTCCACGCAACCCCATGGCCAACTGCACCCGGCCCCACCGTCATCGTCGGCGCCTCGGCTGCCCAGCTCACACAAGCCACAGCCACCTTATCCGCCGGCTATGCCCATCGGCCATGCCGTAGTACCATACTGTGAGGCACATGCCTCCGTCTCCGCCACGCCGATCCCACCCGCCGCCTCCGCAGCTATGCCTAGCGTCCGACTGTGCCAAAAGAGAAAAGACCAACGCCTACTCCCGCCCCATCCACACCCCCACCGCCACCCCACGTACCGCCTCCGCCAGCTGCACCGCCAGCTCTGTTGCTGCCTTCTGCTTGGCCTGCATTGAGGTCTGCATGGGGACCAGCACCTGCAGCGCGCGGCTCAGCTGAGGAGGGGGCCGGCGCAGAAGGGTACAGGGGGACAGGGGAGGGGGCACGGTTGGTCCCGTGGGCAGAGGGTGCACGGTGCACGATGGCCATGCGGCGGGGAATGCTGAGCAGCGCCTACAGCGCGTGGCGGAGCTGCGGGGACAGCAATGCAAGGTTGGCGGCATGGGACATGGGGCAGGGGGCGGAGTGTGCAAAGGGCGTGGCATGGGGGATGGGTTGCAGGACCTGCAGCGCGCAGCTCAGCTGCGGGGAGGCCACCGGCGAAGGCCGCTGACGCCAGTGCCACATGGACACGTGGTCCAACCAGGACCTCAATCTCTGCAGACAAGCCAAGACTTTCACGCAAGCACTCTGTATCCACATCTGCAGTTGCCCCACCTGCTCCTTGTTCGCCCCACCCGCCACGCGCATGACCTCCCCGCTGGCCGCCAGCATCGTCTCATACTTGCGCTTGTACACCATGTAAGGGCCTTCCTGCCGCCGCCCGTTGGCGTCCACCACCTTCATGCGGCGGTAGGCGCACGGGTTCTGTACGGCAAGCGAGGGCGCCGAGCATGGCCGAGGGGAGGGCGTCCAGCATGATCGGCACCGCGGGGGATGCAGTTGACAAGCGGCTGTGCGCATGCAGGTTATACTGGACTGCAGGAGTGGTAACACGCAGTTGTACTGTGAATAGGGTGGAGATCATCAGCGGTTGAACAGGGCTTGCCGGTACTGCAGGTCCCCGGCTGCGTGTTCTGCACCAACACTGCCCGTGTGGCTTCACGTGCAGCATTCCGCCCCACCGTGGTGTGCCACAGCAGCAGCACCAGCGAGGCGGCCGTGTTGAAGTCCCTCCGCAGCACACACCAGGGCAGCAGCTCCGACAGCACAGTCAGCAGCCGGGCGTGCAGCTGCAGGGTGTGGGTAAGGCAATGAGAAAGCTTCAAGGTGGGGGCGAGGCAGGGGGTTGGCGGTGGCGGCGAGCGGCAGTAGCCGGGGGCAGGTGCTGCACAGGTAGGTCACAGGCCGTGACATGGGCGAACAGCGCCAAATTGCTTGCTGCTGCGTGGGCGTGAGGCTGCTGTGCAAGCCCCAGAGGTGCTGCCGGTGTCAAAGGGCACTTGCAAGGAAGGCAATGTGGTCCTCACCTTGTTCAGGTTGTTGTTGCTGTCTTTGGGATAGCGCGTGGCGATTGGGACGGGCTCCAGCTGCTGCATGATGCGCTGGTGGTCCGCCAGCAGCCGCTGCTGCACATTCGTTGGAAAGCTCGCCTCGTGCTGACTTCGCAGTGGGTCCGCAGCTGGTTTTGCTGCTCTTGGCTGCTGCTGCCCCACTCCTGGCGGTGCAACGCACCCTTGAGCTATCCGCTCCATGTCGTGTGTGCCAGTCTTAATCCATGCAAACTTTCATATCTGTCAACTACACTGTAGTATTCCTGTTGACTGAAGCCGACGAGCTCAAGTTGCCGCCTTGTGACGGTGTTACAGAGCTAAACGGTTCTCCACCCATCCTCTTGTTGAAGAATATAAAGGCATTTTTTTTATACTTTCCGTTAGTGGGAAGCACTGCCGTCGGGCGTTTCGGTGGTTGCATGAGCGACGGGTTGCCTCCTCCACCATTCGAGAGAACGCCCGAGACCTAGGGCACAACACTGTGTGGTTGTCGCTCACTGTGCTTAAGCCAAGACGTGGCAATTCTTCCTCGCTCTTTGTTGCTTGCTGCGTTGTTGATACCAAAAGCGTGTTAGTTCCATCACAACTTGACGACAGGACTCCGGTGCTGTCAGAGCCATGTTGGCCAACATCCGCGGGGCAGCTCTAGAAGGGAGGACTTCCTGCGCGGGGCACAGGCAGGTGCCTTCAGCAGCGCCTGCGGCCCGCCGTGCCCAACACTCGTCGCGCCGTCGGGGCTATGCCGTTCGCGTCCGTGCCGACTCAGACTACTACGACCTGCTGGGAGTACCTCGCACCGCTGATAAAAAGACAATTAAGCAGGCGTATCGGCAAAAGGCCCGCAAGTACCACCCGGTAAGTGGGGTGCAACCGATCGAGGGAGGACCCAAATGCCAACCAGTTTTACAGCTGTTAGAATTGAGGGTCTTATGTACATTGCTGACTGACCGCAGGATGTGAACAAGGAACCCGGTGCGGAGGAGCTCTTCAAGAAGATTGGCGAGGCTTACGAGGTGCGTCTAGGTCGCTTCTTGTAAGCGAGCGCTCGTCTACAAGTCTAGGCCGACTGTTTCAGCGGCTAAGCGCATAACCACCCACCTCCGTCGAGGTGGCGTCCTTGGGGTATTGGCTGAGAGAGGTGGCGGCTTCTCCTTGCACGTGGGAAAGGAGGGCGTCACAGGGCCCTTACATCAGCAGAGACTGTGGCGTGCGGGTTTAGGTGTTGCTGTTGGTTGACTCACACTCCACACCACACACCACGCTACATCAAGGCCGTGCCCCCACTGTGTAGTATGCAGTTTCCAGGCAGCAGGCACTTGTAGCGTTGTCTGCACCTGCCAGCCAGGAGTATGCCCCACACAGTCCTCCTCATCCGGGCAATGTGCAAACACCAAGCGATGCAAGCGGGAAGTTTCATCGTTCATCGCCGTTCCCGCCAACCCTGCTGGCCGAACCGTGGTCTTTTCGGTCACCCCTGTGCCACATTGCGCTTTCCCTCCCCGTCCCTCCGCTCAGCGCCTCCCATCCTCACAACGCCCTGCATCCCGTACAACAGGTCCTGTCTGATGACACCAAGAAGACCATCTACGACAAGTACGGAGAGGCGGGGCTCAAAGGCGGCATGGGCGGCTTCGGCGGCGGCCCAGGCGTGGAGTTCTCTAACCCCTTTGACTTGTTCGAGTCCTTTTTCGGCGGCATGGGCGGCATGGGGGGCATGGGCGGCATGGGCGCGCGCAGCCGGTCGCGGGCGCAGGCGGGCGAGGACGACCGGTGGGTGTCGGGGGCAGGGGCAGGGGAACTGGGGCAGCGGGCAGGGGCAGGGGCAGGGGAGCGGGCAGGGGCGTGTGGGGTCATCGGGCAGCGCGATACACGTGAGGAAACGTGGTGGACGTGAGTGGCATGGGGCGGGCGGGCGTAGCATTGCATGGGGGAGGGCGCGTCGCTTGTCGGTAGAAGGGTTCGTTACCGGTACCCCGGCCAGTCAAGAGATCAATGGACCTGGGTAATTAGGCATGACGCAGTATGTCCTGGAGAGGCGGTGGATCCCAGCTTGATGCCGGGGCAGGAACTGAGAGGGGCAAGGGATGTGCGGTGCCACGGCGCCGGTATGGAATGGCAAGGGTGTCTGGGAGTGTAGGGAGCTATGTTCTCTGTTGTCGGCGGTTTGCGGCCCATGGCAGAGGGCGTCATGTTATCTGTCGATGCGACGGGCTCGGGGCTTGAGGCATGACACACTGTCCGCCAGTGTCCTGCATGCCCCGTGACCCCCTGCCTCATGCGCCATGGCCCTGTGCATCACGCCAGCCCACGATTCTGTGCTGGCAACACGCCTCAGCTGAACGGAAGGCCCCAACAAACCCTGTGCTCCCTTTCTCATCCAGTGTGGACTTGCAACTGGACTTCCTGGACGCCGTATTTGGCTGCTCGCGGGAGCTGGACGTGGACCGGCTAACGGGCTGCGAGGTGGGGCAGCGTGGATGGGGCGTTGGGCAACGAGGGCGGGAGAGCGGGGCGGGACGTGAAGCAGGGGCAAAGTGGGCTGGGCAAGGATGGATAGCGTAGGGGTCGCACAATCAGGCGTGGGGGACACAGGGCCAAGAGGTGCTGGCGGGAGTTCATGCATTGCTGTGTGCGCTCGGGCCGGCGGCCGTGTTGTGCAGGTTTGCCGGCTTACACCATCATTCGAGTAACCAGTGGCGGCATTCCCTTATCCCACGGGTGCTGTAGATTGTGAGGGGTGCATGATCTGGCCTTGTGGTTTGCGCTTTTCCATTAGGTGTTTGTTCTGCAGTTTGCAGGGCGCATGAACAAGAGCAGATTCCTCCCCCCCGCTGCTGACCGCCTGGTACCCCGCCTCCCCTGGTGGTGTGTGTGTGCAGGAGTGCGACTCCACGGGCATCCGCAAGGGGACCAGCCCCACCACGTGCATGCAGTGCCAGGGCACGGGCCAGATCGTGCAGGCGCTGCGCACGCCGCTGGGCACCTTCCAGCAGGTGGCGGTGTGCCCCACCTGCCAGGGCTCGGGGCAGTCCTTCGTGCCCTGCGGCAAGTGCGGGGGAGACGGGCGCGTGCAGGAGACCAAGCGCATCTCGCTCAAGGTGGGGGTGGGGTGGGAGGGGGCAGGAGCGGTGCGGGAGGTGAGCATGGGGCACAAGTCTACGTTAACGGTCAGCGTTCTGACGGGAAAGGCGACATACTGACTGTCGCGGAGCGGCGTGGGCATAGCAGGTCACCTATAGCCCGTAGAAAGGCATGCCTTTTGGAGTGGCGGGAGAAAAGCTTCCCTTCAGTCTGTCGATGCGAATGGTCGGGGCACAGGCTGCACAGGCATCTCGGGGAGAGACCACGGCCGGCAGGATTCCCCCACGCGTCCTCCTTCCTGGAGGTTGGACCTGCTTGTTAACACAGGCCAGGGGTAACAGCACCCGTTTCCGTGTCAACGCCCGGCTGGTTCCCGCCGGCGTGGATGCAGGCAGACCCTGGCTCGGATCCTGTGCTGCCCTTTATATCATTGCTGTATCACTCCGCACCCATTTGCGGCTCAACCGCCAGGTTCCCGCCGGCGTGGACGCGGGCAGCCGGCTGCGCGTGCGCGGCGAAGGCAATGCGGGGCGGCGCGGCGGCGAGAACGGCGACCTGTATGTGTACATCAGCATCAAGGACCACCCCGAGCTGCGGCGAGACGGCGTCACCATCCACAGCGACGTGGAGGTGTCGTACGTGGACGCAATCCTGGGGACACAGGTGGGGCGCTGGGGACTTGTCGGGGAGGTAGGCGGACAGGCGAAGGCGCGCTGGCTTGCAGCCCCTGGTTCAAGGATGTGGGCAGGAACCCAACCTAGACGTGCGTATGCTCCGTTCCCCGCCCAACATCCTTACTGATGCAAGGCACACGCATCTCCTGCCCTTGGCAAGCTCCTCCCCCTCATCCTCCAACCCCTGCTGCTCGTGCTCCTCCCCCGCAGGTCAAGGTGACCACTGTGGATGGCCCCGTGGAGCTCAAGATCCCCCCCGGCACGCAGCCCGGCACCACGCTGCTGATGGCCAAGCGCGGCGTGCCGCGGCTGGGCTCGCCCAGCGTGCGCGGCGACCACATGGTGCACGTGCGCGTCAAGATCCCCAAGCAGCTGGCGGCGGAGGAGCGCAAGCTGGTGGAGGAGCTCAAGGAGCTGCAGAGCAAGACCAAGGTGGGTGCAGGGCGGGGCGCTGTGCAGAGAGGGCGAGGGGGTGGCGAGCGCGTGTGCGTGAGAGGTGCGAAACCTGGTCAGGGCGGGATCGCCAAAACGAGCGCTGGGGGTGGGTGTTGGCGGTGGGCAGGTGTCCTGCGAGATCGGGGTAGGGTGTAATACGGCACTGTTTGTTGCGCTGGGTTCTGTACTGGGGGCGAGCTGCCGGCAGGTGCGCAGAGTGCGGGCACACATGGCGCATTATGCGCACATCGCGCATGAGCGCAGCGGCCCTCTGATGTGCTGCCTCCTGATGTTGACGGCCTTCTTGATGTGCTGCTGTGCTCTCCTTTTCCACAGGTTGGGCCGTTCCGCTTCTAAGCATCAGGACAGCTTGGCTGGCGCCTGAACAGGCGGGGGCGGAGCAGGGAGTTGTCGCGCTGTGGCCCGCCGGTGTGTGACTGTAAACGAAGCTCGGCCTGCGTTGGGCTGAGGGGGGCTGGGCACTGTTCTGGGTGCTGGGAGGAGCTTGGGGGCCCGTAGCTCGAAATCAGTTTGGAAGGACGTGCAGAGTTTCGACAGCACATGCAGATCCTTGTCAAGGGCTGCTGTAGATTGCAGAGGTGGCGCTCGGCTTGCGCGTGGCACAGCGCCACATATGCCGAGATCTGGCGGAAGGACAGGAGGTGAAGCACTACAAGGGTGTCCCTTGGTGGGGCCCGCACGTATGTCTTGCGTAGGTTCGTGTCGGTCTGTAACTGTTGGTGGTACAGGCGGTGGTACGCAATGCAAAGAGCGCCGGCCTCGTCAGGTGCCCACTTGCTAGTGGTGCGTTCTTTATGGTACACTGCAGTTTACATGGGTGCAGGCTGCTGTGGCTTCTTTGGTGTTTTACGCCCGCCCGCAACGGGCGCAGGCAGCGGTGAGCGAGAGGGCTAGGTGAGCGAGAGAGGCTAGTGTTGTTTTCCATCAGGGAATTCCCTGGTTTCCATGTGGTTTTGCGACAGTCGGGTCTGGCCGTGGACAGGACGTGAAGGCGTACAGGGGTGCTAAGGCCGAGAGCACACTTGCGGGCAAAGGAGGGGCGAACAGCCCCATGCTAACGTCTCTTTAGGCACGTGTAATGGAAAGGCGCAATGATTCAACCTCCAACGTGTGAAAGGAACTGATGTCTAGATACCGGTAGTCCCTCAAAATGAACAGGGAAGGATCGTAAGGGCAGGACATATCGGCCCAGGGCCCCCTGTTTCCGCCACGCCCTAAGATGCACCGGCCCCGGCAGCTGTTTCAGCTGGCAGTTAGGTGTAACGTCGGAAAAGCAGCCGTCGACGAGCTGGTGGGTAGGACGACACGACTGACACGTGGCCCTTCCGTCCGGCAACCGGGGACCTCCCCTGTTCCCCTCCTTGTTCCTGCCTTCACGGCAGCACCTGCACGGAAGCACGCATCTGTTATCATACACGGTATATTATGCTGGCAATCAACCGCAGCCTGTTTGCGCTCCAACACGGCTCTGACACGCTCGTCTGATACGCAGACGAGCCGATTGACATGAGGAGTGCAGGTAGCAGCAATGCCTGTCACTTTTCGATTTCATGATGAGTTGCATCCCCAGGCGGTGTAACAGGGCGAGAATGGATCTTAAAGCATATTGGCCAGTGCCGTACGCCACATGGGTTTGCCACATGGTATCGCCCACGCGGTTCACTTGGTGGTGTGCCAAAGCGAATAGAGCGCACGAGACAACGCTTACTGTTGCAAACTGGACGCGAGGTTATGTGTCTCTAAGGTATCAAGAGCCTCACAGCTGAGGCCAGCTCATCTCGAAAGCTGTAACCCTTGTCCACATAGAGACTGTAGCACGCTGACTGGTCATAATACGTGACAGCTTTTAGTCACACACCCGAGCGCTGAACAAGTTATTCTGCGGACTGTTCCGACCTCGGCAGCGCGGCGACCGGTCGGCGAGCTCCTTTGGAGCTTGGAATTCGTTCTACCAAGTGGCAGAGGGCGGAGTAAATGGCAGCGACTGGCGACCATGATTCCTTGCACGGGGAAAACGCAGCGCGGAGGCAGGCCATCACTGAGTTGCTCTTTTTTGCAAGCGTCGGAGACCTGTACAGATGCAAGAAAATCATTCATGCTTGGGGCCTGAACGTAAGATGATGCGCTGGTTAAAAGTTGCGTCGCACGGCCGCCGTTGTCAGCGGGTGTGACAAGGACACAGGGCTGACTTTTTGCGACACCCCATGTGCGCAGATCAAAGACGCATCGTGCTGCGACTATGACCGACGAACGCCACTGTGAGCTTTTCGGCATACGCGACGCCCGCTTTAAAGGGGACCTTTGGGGCTTCATGGGGTTCCGCCCTGGTGTCACCAATTGTGCAATTGTGCTCAGTAATCCTAACCCGGGTCGTCTGCCGCCTTGTAGACACCTGGCAGCATCAGAGGGTGCCTTTTCCGTGGTATTATGGCTGCTGGACCATGGGGCCGAGGTCAACCCAATTGACCGCTTCAAACGCACGCCCCTGGAGGTACGTTCTTGCCCCGTCCTATGGCCGACTTAGGGCAACGGTGTATGTCACCAAGTACTTGGAGCAACAAAAAGCATAAACTCGACCTGCAATAATCCTTTACATGCCCCCCACTAGGCTGCTACACACGCCCTCTCTCCTTGAAGCTTGGCACGCCCTGCCAGTACCACCCCCACTCCACCTAATCGCATCAAGCGTCACCGCTAAACCCCAGTGCCCTTGACAATGGCAACAGACATCACCATGATCGGCTAGTATTACTACGACATCATACCTGGCACAATCCGCCCACTTCGCCCGCCCGCGACCCCATCCTACCTGCCTCCCTGCCTGGCACGTGCAACACACACCCGGGCCCCTCCTGACGCCCTGGTCCTCCCCTCCCCGCCTCCTCCAGGATGCCGTGCGAGGCGATCACGGTGACCTGGCGACGTTGCTCATACAGCGGGGGGGCAAGGTGCTGGACAAGGTGCGTCACGCGCCTTTGCAGCACCGTGCACAGGGCCGGGGGCTTGCTCTGCAGGAGAACCACTGGTGCGGGAACGGTGGCGCCGAAGACCCGGCCATGCGGGTCCCTGGGTGCATCCGGTCGGCCAGATGATGCCGACGGTGCTTTGGCGGACGCGTGAGCGGGGGTTCAGACGGGGACATGCTGCCGCGCCGGTCCGTGCCGTGCACCTCGGTGTGCAGGTGCATCCATGTACCCTTAGCACCGCACCGCTCCGCACCCAACCCCGCACCGCTCGCAGGAGGGCGTGTTGGTGGACCTGGCGGACTCCCCGCTGGCGGGCAACGTGCGCATCTTCACGGACTACGACCCGGAGTGGGAGATCGACCCCGCCACCATTAAGCTGCAGGACAAGATCGGTGGGTGCGGGGCTGCTAAGGGTGTGGGGGGGTCCCGGGGGACGATGTACTTGAGCGGCGGAGGGCGGGGCCGGGGCCGCGTGGTGGCCGCACGTGCATGCAGGTGGGGTAGCGTGTGAGGGGCAAGGGAGGGGGCAGCTGGACGCAGGCACGACAGCAGGCATGGGCGGAGACTGGGGCGGAGGGGGTGAGGTGCGAGGTGTTGGGCGCAGCAGGTGAGGATGAGGTCTGAGGGCGGATGTAGGTGCATGCTGGGCGCACTGGGCGAGGGTTTGGCCCGAATGGGTTGGGGAGGCGGGCTCACGTAGCAATGCCCAGGCCGGGGTGTTGGCTGCAGCGAAGCAGACAGGGTCTGGACAGCCTGGAGGGGATCGGCTGGTGTGGGGTACTCCTGATGTTAAGCCGAGGGTGGAGGTAAAAAAAGCATTCAGCTGGGACACAGGGCAAGGCAGAGCAGCTTGGCGCAGTCCGTGTGGCGCGGCGACCTCCCGTGGGCCTTGATTCTGCACCACGGCTGCCGGCAGCGGAGGCGGCGGGCGGTCCGGCGGCCTCGCGCCTGGCCGTGGCCCGGCAGAGGGCAGCTGCCCGGCAGCGTCGATGTCGGGTCCATGTCGGACTGCCAGTGGTCGCCAGGAGGGATCGGACTGGCGGTGGGCTCGGGCTCTGTGAGGCTGCCGCTGCGGCCTGCGCCCGGCGGCGCCTGCGCTGGGGGCGGCAACGGACGCCCAGGCTGTGAGGCCATGCCAGAGCAGCAGCGGGAGCAGCAGTGGCAGCAGCACAGAGAAACCCTTGCAGTCGCTGCAAGGCCGGGTGAAGGGCCAGGGCAGTGCGCCACGCTGGGGGTTGGTGATGAGTGTGGCCCGTCCCTCTGACCTCCCGTCCGCAGGCGAGGGCGAGTTTGGTGTGGTGTACAAGGCCAACTGGAACGGTGAGGGGCAGGAGGGGGCGATGGTGGGCCAAGCGGTGAGCAGTGATTGTGTTCGGGCTCGCCTCGTGGCGCCCCGGAAGGGTGTGTTTGCCACGAACCCCTGTACGCTAGGTTCCTGCATGCACGCCTCGCACTGCCGTGCAGTTAAGGGGCTATCAGGACCTGAAGGCGCGCTGTCACAGGAAGCTCATGCTCCACACCTGCCGCCCCTCCCGTACCCCTGCACCGCTGCTCCCCTGGCCGCTTTGTGGTCGTACCGCCAAACCCCTGCTCCCCTTCCTCCCCTCGTCCCCTCCCAGGCACCCAGGTTGCCGTCAAGGTGCTGAAGGAGACAGGGGCGGTGGCGCTGGGGGATTTCCGCACGGAGCTCAACGTGCTGCAGAAGGTGCACCACCCGCACACGGTGAGGGCCGGGGGTGGGTGCACGGAGTGATGTGCCCCAAGAGGTGCACCACCCGCACACGGTGAAGGCCGGGGGTGGGCGCAGAGCGGCCAAGGGACTGAGTGGCAGGTTCTGGGTAATGCACGCAAGGAGGTGCGGTCGCACACTCTGGCGGCGAAAGTGCGCTGGGCTCCCGTGTTTGAATGTTCACCTCTCGCATACGACTCGCACGGTGGGAACGGGTGCACGAGAGTGCAAGGGTGCGCCGGGGGCACGAGAGTGCAAGGGGGCAGGGCGCACGGGGGCGTGTAAATGGGGTACATTGTGTCCTGGGGGCAGGAGCGGTGTAGGCAGGGTGAGCGGCCATAATGTACACGGGAGGGCGTGCGTAGTGGAAGCCGTGGTCGGGGACCGCAGGCTTGGGGCTCACGGCCTGGTGCGGCGAGTTAAGGCCCTGAATCGCCCTTGCTACTCGCCGTGGCGGGCGCTCTGACGCTAACAGCGTGCGTTAAGCCACCCCAAGTGCCCGCTGCACCGTTGCCCTGCTGCGCCCACTCATCGAGACGCTGTTGACCCCATCCTCCACACCCACCCCCGTCCTCCACACGCACCCCTGGCCTGCCTTGTGCACAGGACCAATGCACGGAGCCCGCACATCAGCAGGCGCACACTCGGCCTCTTTCTATCCCGCTGCTGAACCTTCGCTCTTTGCCCTTTCCGCCCACAGGTGCAGTTCCTGGGCGCCGTGACCAAGCAGACGCCCTTCATGATCGTGACGGAGTTCATGGTGGGCGGCTCGCTGGCGGACCTGTTCAAGGGGCAGCGCTTCCCGCAGATGTGGCGCTCGCTGCAGCTGGCGCTGGACATGGCGCGCGGGCTGGCATACCTGCACAACCGCAGCCCGCAGGTAGGCACGGGTCCGTTGAACTGTTGGTTGCCACCTTATAATACCACACGGTGCACAACCCTGCCTGCAGGTGCTGACAGTCGGGGCACATCTTAACCCTGCTAAACACAAAGCCGTGACGTGGTAGTGCGGAACTTGGTCTTGACGGAGGTGTTGGCATGTCCCGCGTCGGCTCCCGAAGGCAGGCAAACAGAACGC
>QAXN01001608.1:0-16578 GCA_004335795.1 Chlamydomonas sp. 3222 | reverse complement strand
GGAGAAGGAGAGAGGGGGGGGGGGGGGGGGGGGGGGGGGGGGGGGGGCGTGTGTATGATGGGGTGTGGGTTAGCGGGCGTGAGTTACAAGGGGGAGCAATTGGGCTGCTTGCTTGGCGGACATGCTGAGGCCGCTCCCGAAGATGGCGGTAGGGATGCAAGCATGACGGCAGGGGCGGGAGTACGGCAGGGGCGGGAGTACGGCAGGGGCGGTCGGTCAAGACGCTGACGCTTACACTGGAGCTGGCGTTGGGAGACCGGCTCTACGCCAGCCGCTTGTCCGCTCTCCCCTACTATTTCTCACATCTTTGGAGCTTTCTCTGGACCTTTCTCGTCACAATTCCCCTCGTGATCTCTCTGCCTAAAGCAGCTCGGCGACGCGCTGGCCGCCGCGCAGCGCACCGCCAGCACCTACACAACTTGCTGACCCAGTCATCCTTCCCCCTCCCCTCCCTTAACCCACAGCTGGACGACGCGCTGGCCACCGCTCAGCGCACCGCCAGCTTCTACACCGCCCGCAAGCCGCTGTCCGCCACCATCAACACGCTGGCCAACGCGCTGTACAGGGTGTTTTGCTCCACGGGTGAGTTAGGGCCCATGGGTTAGGGGGTTCGCGTGTGGGCTCGCCCACGCCGATCCCGTCGAGTGACTGTTACCCTGCACCTCAGCCCCCGCCCACACCTTCCCTCCACCCTGCCCTCTCCCTCCCCTCCTCCCTCTCCAGGCGACCCCGCGCAGGAGGAGATGCGCCAGGCCTGCTTCGACTACCTGGCCCTGGGCGGCATCTGCGCCGCGGGGCCCATCAGCCTGCTGTCCGGCCTCAACCCCCGCCCCTCCGTGCTGGTGCAGCACTTCTTCATGGTGGCCCTCTACGGCGTGGGCCGCCTGCTGTGGCCGCGCCCCTCGCTGCGCGGCCTGGCCATGGCCTTTGCGCTGCTGGCGGTGGCGTGCCGCATCATTTTCCCCATCATCTGGGCCGAGGGCGTGCGCGCCGTGTTCTTCCCGCGCCTGGCGCCGCGGCCGGTGGTCAGCGTGGGGCCGGACGGGGCGGTGCGGCGCAGCAGCAGCGTGGCGGCGCTGGCGGCGCTGGCGGCGTCGACGTAGGTGGTGGGGGAGATGCGCGTGGTCGTGTGGGTTGGTGGGGCAGGATGAGGTGCGGCGCAGCAGCTGCAGCGTGGCGGCGCCGTTGGTGTTGGCCTAGGGGCCTTCTCCCTGGCTGGCGCAAAGCCCGGTGGTCAATGGAGCCGGGCGGGCGCTGCGGCGCAGGCGGCGTCCACTTGAGGAGGAGCATGGGGTGGCATGATTGAGAGGGGGTCGGGAAGTTGTGGGTGTTGTGGAGAAGGGGTGGGAGTGGGGTGCAGCAGCAGCGTGGCCGCGCTGGCGCTGCCCGCGGCGTCAACGTGCGGGCAGGGGAGCGGGGCTGGTTGGCTGATCATTGGGCGTTACGGACGTGTGCACGGAGAGCGGGGGCGCTGCTGGCGGCGTCGACGGAGCGAAGAGGTCTGGGGTCAAAGAACGGAATGCGGTGGACGCGCGGCGCCGCCAGCAGCACGGCAGCAGCAGTGGCAGCAGCTTGATCATCTCGACGGGGCTCGTGGGTTGGATGGGATCAGCGGGGGCTGCATGGAGGGTTGAGGTGGCGTTGGGTGGAGGTGGATGTGCAGCGTGGCAGCGCTAACGGCATTGACCTAGGGGCCCGCGGAAGGGTGTTGGGGTGCTGGGGCGTGAAGCCTAGCATGGCACCTGCAGCGCATCAGCAGAGAGGCACGCGTCATCTTTTGAAGTGCATCGGGCTGCCGGTGTAGGGGCATTGGTCCTGCGAGCCACGGACCTCTTGCAACTGTTGCGTGTTGATGTTGAAGCGCTTGCGCTAATTTATGTCTTGTCTGCTTTGCACTCGAGGCTGCCGTCTAGGTTGCGTTGCGGCAGTGCAGGCTGAGCTCCTGAGCCCTCTGAGCGTTGAGCGGGTGCGCGGCACAGTGTGGCGAGCTCCCGGCCGTGCGAGCTTCGGCTACAACACCACCCGATCTTGCTGTGCGTGCTGTAGACTGTTCAAGTGGTGAGCCACTGTGAACTGCGAGCTACAGGTATGCTGGGTGCGTCGTACCGTTGAGCGGCGTTGCGAGCCACGTTTTCAAAGTCGTGAGCTCAGTAGGCTATGGAGGGCTTGGAAGGCAGAGGTGTTTTAAGGCAGAGGGCTTGGAAGGCAGAGGTATTTTAAGGCAGAGGGCTTGGAAGGCAGAGGTGCGTATTTGAAGGCAGGGAGGCGCCAGGCGCCCGGCGGTGCCAGCAGGCCCCTCGGGTGGATTGTGGACGGGTGATGAGTGACCGCTACTTGTGGACGAGTGAGTGCTGGCCAACAACGAAGATAGACGCACGGGTGGTGGGCCAGAACTGGTGATGGCCAGAGCTTCGTTTGCCCACCACCCTGCCCGCACGCCAACGCCGCTTCAGCATCGCCTGAATGCCATCGTGGGACTGGGTGAAGTGTAACCAGGTGTAATCGCTCGCATTCGAGGCAAACCACGCAGCAGCCAACAGATTGCATGAGACCTGTGACGCCGGGGTGCAGCAACAGTGCAACAACCCCCCGTCGCCCCCACGGGATGGTGGTCAGGGAAGTTGCTGGTAGTTGCATGCGTGCCAAGCAGGGGCCAAGCGGTCGCATTCTGAGGCCAAGCGGTCCGCTAGACCGGACCCGCCTCCGGACCCCTGTTGACATGTGTCATGCCTTGTAACAGCAGCATATGATTATCCAGCTCCTTGTCGCACAGGTGATTGGGTTGGGGGGCTGTGGGCGGGCATATGCAGGCCAGGCAACCGTGGGGCTCCCCTGGGCGCTGGTCAACCGCAATTGTTGGCACCAGGGGAGACCTTAGGCCGGCTAGTGCAGCACGCATGGTCTTTTAAGTCGAAGGTCTTATGAAAGGAGGCTGCCGAGAGAAGAATGTCGCTGTTCGGCGACTTGCCAGCTCCATCTGCACGCCAGAAGAAGGAGCAACCTGACCTTTCCAGAGAATACAAGCCAGCATCGATACTCGTAGAGAACCAGGTTGCTAGCGCTCAGCAAGGGCGCGAGGAGCAGGCGCAGGACGAGGACGGTTCTGACGATGAGCGCGACTACAAGCGGAGGAGGACAGGGCCCGACCCTGGACAAAGCGATCAGCATGGACCTGCATCAGGCGCATTACCTAACGACCAGGTCGCCATGGCGCTTCAGAAGCTGAAGGCCCACGTATCCAACGCTGACAAGTTCGCAAAGGCGTCAGGCCTACTGCGCCAGCTGGTGAGAAATGCAATTCACGCGGGACAAAGGGCAGCTTCTGGAACGTTACAGTGGGGTACTCGGGTCTTGTGCTGGTGTGGCATCTGCGGCGGGAGGGGGGTTGGGGGGAGTAGAGGCACGTGTAGCACAGGTCCCCTCCGCGGAGGGATGCCGCACTCGCCCAGGTGGACGTGAAAGCCATGCAGGTACCGCACCCTTGCAGCTGACTGACTGCTGCTTGCGATTATCAGCAGCCCTGTAAAGCCTCTCGACAACGAGTGGCTGGTGACATGAACGGGCACTGCTGCTCGCCGTCCCCTGCCTTCGCCCTCCCCTCTCCAACCCCTCCCCACCCCACCGCGCCTACCCGCCCGCACCCCCCCTAACCCCCCGCCCCCCACCCGCCAGCTGGACGGACCCTCCCTGACGCGGGACCACCGCTTCCTGCTGTTCGAGACGGTCAAGGCGGCGTTCGAGGACTTCGACAACGCCAGTGAGAAGAGGTGGGGCCCATGCATGGGGGGTGGGGGCGCCTGGGGTAATGTTGCGCACACGCAAGGCGGCAGTGTCCGTGAAAGAGCTGGTATTGCCATAGGGGTAGGGGTATTAGTAATTCCGGATTGCCGCACGAACTGGTACAAAAGCAGTAGCTCTATAAGACGCAGGGCAGCTTCCTGCCGTACGCCGTGCTGTATGTCGCACATTCTACAGGACACATGGCCCCCCCTTACCCTAAACGGGGTTGGTCTCCAGACCGCCCTCCACTCCCTTCCTGGCCCTCCCCATTTCCTTCTCTGTGCAGTAAGCGATTCTCCAGCTGCTCTCACCCCAGTCGACCCCTTCCCCCTGCCGTACGCTGTACTGTACGCCCCACAGGTTGCAGGACACGTGGCCCCTACCACCCCCATCGCCTGGCGCTCAACTCCTGTCCATTTCCCCCTGCCCCTCCCCGTGCCTCTCCCCCTCCCTTCTGCAGCCTGGCCTTCGACTACATGAGCTCTGTGCAGTACGCGGCCTTCCAGATGCCCTCAGCTCCCTCCCAGTCACCACCTCCCATTCATTCCCTCCCGCACTCCTCCCCCTCCCTCTCTCTCCCCCTCCGCAGCCTGGCCCGCGACTACATGAAGCTGTGCGCTGCCCTGGAGCGGCGGCAGGACCTGTTCAGCCGGCCGCAGCGCGCGCAGCTGGAGGTGTACCGCCTGGTGGGCTACACGCAGAACGAGATGCACACGGGTGAGGGGCAAGGGGGTAACAAAGGGCTAGATGAGGGGTTGGGGCAGCGCGTGCAGCGGATGTGGTGCGGGAGTGAGACGACGTATAGGATCCCTGGCAAGCAGAAGTAGGACCATGGCACTCATTGCCAAATCCCCGGAGACGAAGACGTTCTTAAAAGGCGATGGCGCTGAGTAGGCGGCTGGAAGCTCGGCCCGGCTGCTCCCGCTGAATGCTGTTTGCTGTATCACCTGGGGGGACTAGGTACCAGGAACGCGAGTGAAAGGGTAGTGGTGGTAGCAGTAGTGTGTTTGGGGGGGGATGGTGTCAGCCCGTGTGTATCAACGGGTTTGGGCGTGGGCGTGGGTTAGGGCATGGGACAGTAGGCAACGGGGGGTGTACCTAGCTTCGAAATGCCCCACCCCGATCTGTAGCGACTCTGCTCAGCAAAACGCAAGGCCGTCGTCCCTTTCCTAGCATCTGCACCAGGACCCAATTGTCTTTCTGGATTGGCCAGGCCATCTGCAGCAGTGGCCTCAACCCCGTCGGTGCGTCCTCCACGCATGTGTGACAGCTAGCCTCGACACCCGCTAGCGTTCAAAGCTGCGTGGAGGATGCCCTGGTGGACTTGGGGCCACTGCGGCAGCTGGTCTTGCCGCCCTCAAAGGGGCTATTGGGTTCTGGTCAGCTGCAGGTGCTAGGAAAGAAGCGGCGGTCTTGCATGTAGGCGTGGGTGTGGGTGTGGGTGTAGCCTAGGGCATGGGCCAGCACGCAGCTGGAGGTGTGCCGCCTGGTGGGCTACATGTCGAACGAGATGCACACGGGTGGGGGCGGGGGCAGCGCGTGTGTATCAACGGGTGTGGGTGTGGGCGTGGGTTAGGGCATGGGACAATACGCAGCTGGAGGGTGGCGCCTGGTGGGCAACACGGAGGCAGAACGAGGTGCACATGGGCGGGGGAGGGGTCAGCGCGCGTGTGTGTAAGCGGGTGTTGGACGACCGCATGGTCACATGCAGGAGTAGGTACGCGTAAACACGAGGGCGCGTAACCAAGGAGGAGGAGATGCAAACGGGGCGGCGTGTGTGGGGATCTGGGGAAAGACACTACGGTATTAGTGGAACTGGGGGTTGTGCAGAAGACATAGGGTGACCGCACCCCTGCCATGCCATGGCGCCGCAGGCCCGGCAGCGGTGTGTGGCGCCAGGACGGTGCTTGTCCGACCCTTGCTTGCGCCGCTTCGTGCCGTAACCGCGGCGCTACACAGCGCGCGCGCCCAGGCCTGCCCTTGCAGCCGTCTCCGCTCTCCTTTCCATGCCGCACCCCACTACACACGCACTCCGTCACCAAGGACTGTTAAGTACCTTGTTTTCCCCATTAACCCTTCGAATCGCCCCCACCCTCGACCACCCCAGACGACTGGTTCGTGTTCTTTTATTAAGACATTTTTCAGCAGTGTATACGGTACATCTACTACTGAACTAGTTTGTATAGACGTATAGGTATTGCCCCCACCTCACCACCCCAGATGATTCGTTCGTGTTCAACCGCACCCTGGGCCGCATCAAGGAGGCGGTGGCCGCACTGCCGCCCGCCGGACCCGAGGTAAGCTGCCTGCGTGCTGCTGTTGCCGTACACCCTTGTTCTTGCTGCAACCGCTGCTGCCCATTCCCGCCCTGCCGGCTGATCCTTGCCATCTCACGTGCCGGCACCAGCCTTGCCCCCAATGCGACGCCTCAGCGCCGTGTCCTTTCCCACACGCCGCACTCCAAGCCCACCGGCGTGAGCCCCAGGCCGAGGCCGATGGCGCTGCCGACAACACGAACAGTTGCCAGCGCTTCCATGGCACCTGACACGGGCCCCTGCCACACCGTACGCTATTCCCTCGCGCTCCGCCCGACACCTTGGCCTTATTTCAAGACCGTCAGCGCCAATGCACGCGATACCTGCAGTGCACACGACAACCCCTATTAGTACACCCACGCCCGCTCCGTGCCCCTCACCCAGCGCCCTCATTCATACCAACCGGGCCCCCTCCTCCCACGCATTCACCCAGGACGATAAGGTGCTGGCGCTGCTACACCGGCTGCTTGCACGTCGTGTTGATGCCCCTCTTCAGCGTCGTAACACCAAAGTCACGTGACCCCTAGAATGGCGAAGCGCTTACCGCTGACGCCGTTGCTTTGCACTTCGCGCAACATCTCTCGGTGTCGGCACCCTATACTATCCCCCCCCCAGGACGACGAGGCGCTGGCGGAGCTGGCGGCGGAGCGGGAGCGGCGGCTGGCGGCCGGGGACGGAGATGGCGATGGCGATGGAGACCAGAAGGAGCAGGAGGACAGCAGCAGCGAGGAGGACGAGGAGGAGGAGAGCAGCGGCAATGGGGAGGAGGACGGGGCGGCAGCGGCGCCGCCGCCGCCGCCGCCGCCGCCTCCTCCACCGCCCCCGGATGAGGACGACCCGTTCGGCCTCAACAGCCTCATGCCAGCGGCGGCGCGGCCGCCGCCACCGCCGCCGCCAGCAAGGAAGCAGCGCAAGAGCAAGGAACAGCGCGCAGCGGAGCGCGCGGCGGCGCGGGCGGCGCGGCGGGAGCAGCGGGCGCGGGCGCGGGCGGCGGCGCGGGCGGCGGCGGCTGTGTGGAGCCCGGCGCAGGCGCTGGTGATGCGGCGTCAGGCGCTGGTGGAGTGCCTGATCACGGCGCGCGCCTTCCACAAGACGCCCTGGGCGCGCACCAGCGTGGAGCTGCTGGCGGAGCACTACGCCAAGCACAGGGACAGGTGGGGAAAGGTGTGGCACCAAAAAGCACAGGGACAGGTGGGAGCAGGGGCAGATTGCTGGATAGTGAGTGGGTTGAGGAGGGGGGCTGGGCAGGTGGCAAGGGGTGCTTGGGAAGCATGTTGCTGCATGCAGTGCATGCATACGGCCAACGGCGCGGCGCCGCAGCCATGTACAGCAGGCTTACCTCATGTACGGCAGTCTGGTGTACTTGCCACTGCCTTGTAAGTGATACGTCCGCCCTGTCCCAGTTGATCCCTTACATGTAGCACCGCAGACTCACAGGACACATTCATCGCTCTATGCGCCCTTTCTGTTTGTGCGCCCTCCCCCCGCGCTGCAGGTTCAGCTCGGAGCAGCAGCTGGCGGTGGACGAGATGATGCGCTTCGTGAAGCAGGCCCGCGCCGCGCGACCCACGGGTCCGTCGCAGCGGGAGATCAACCGGGACACCACCAGCTTCGAGCGGGCGCGCTCCGAGTGGTCGCGCGCGCACGTGTCGGCACGTGGCAAGGTGGGCGCGTCGGGAGACGCCAAGACGCAGAACTGGCTGGGGTGAGCGGCGGTGCGCGGAGGAAGGCATGTGGCTTTTGCGTTGAGGGCTGGGCTTCACGGCAGTTGTGAGTCGGGCGTCGCGAAGACGCAGAACTGGCTGGGGTGAGCGGCGGCGCGGGGGGAAGGGGTGGAGGAAGGGTGGGGGGGGAGGTGGGGGAGCATGGGGCGGCGGTGCAGGGTGGTGCCAGGACGCAGGACTGGCTGGGGTGGGGCGCGAGGGGCGCGGGGAGGCAGGCGGGGTACGCGTAAAGCGCGAGGAACCCGTGTAAGGCGTCAGGGAGACATGGGAGCGAGGCAGGCGGGGTATGGAGTGAGGAGTGGGCCTCACTGCCGTTGTGAGGTTGGGGCGTCGCCAGGACGCGGAACTGGCTGGGGTGAGGGCTGACTGGCGGTGGGCGGTGGGCGGTGGGCGGCAGGGGAGGAGGAGGGGGTGCCACATGGCGCCAAACTGGAGGTAGGAGCGCCAGGGGCGGCTGTGCGGGGCTTGGAAGGGTGGCTGGAGCTTTGCGTTGGTGTACGGTAGCGCAGTACAGCTGAGCAGTGCGGCTGTGCATACGACACCAGTGTGCTGCTTCTGGTGGGGTGGTGCCGCTGGATGGGAGGCATGGTGGTGTGGGTGGGTGCGGTGCAGATGCCAGGCGTGCCGCCGTGTGTGTGACACGTGTGCCACGGGTAACACGGGTCTGTGTGCTGCACTGCTGGTACGAAGGGTGATGCCGTTGGGTGGAGGTCCCAAAGCGTGCAGGGTGGCTGGGTGCCGTGTTGGCGGGGTACGGCAGGTGTGGCATGGATGTGAGCAGGGGATGGTTCCCCATGTGAGGAGGGGATTGTCATGTAAGAAAAGATGAGCGGATGATCCCTGCTGATGTGGCCATACCGGTCAGGGACTTTGGGGCGTGGTCCAGACATTGCGTGCCGCACAGAAGGTTGCGTGGGGTGGCACTGCGGCACCCGGACCCTCCCAGCCCGCAACCCGCCCAGGGCGTGCAAATGGTACCAAAAGCTGCCGGTCAGCCATGACGGCTTGGGGTCTTCCAGGGTCTTCGCACAGAGGACGTGGTGCGGTGGTGGCGGCTGCAGTTACCCCATGCTGATGCACTGGACTGTTTTGGTGCTGGTGTAGTACGGGTCACACTGGAAAAGGGGGACTCCCTGGGCAGGAGGACTCCCCTCTTCCAGTGTGACCCCTACTACAGCTGGTTACCGTACTGCACGAAGACTCACTACATGAGGGGACGTAGCGCACCAGCGCAACATCCATACCACCACCGGCCATGACCCATGGCATGGGCATCGCTGCCAAAGCCTTCGGCACAGGGCATTAGGGCCCTCTCTGTCCCAATGGGGGGAAAGACAGATGGCAGGCGACAAGCAGTGATGTTAAAGAATACCGCTGGTTGACCATCCGTCGGCACCTCCGACCTGCAGGCGAATAGCCGCCGCCGCACGTCCCACCGTCGTTGCTGAGCCTGCGAGCCTGCCTGCAGCCTTCTTCAAGACACATGTACGCAACAGCGGCCGCTAGGTTTACTATGAGGCTGTGACCACCACTCGTCGCGGCGAAGCACTCCTGCACCCCAGCTCTGTGCCGGGTCTGCCGCACCACCGCAGCTGCATCCTCCTTCGATACGCTGCCACGCAGCCTGTGTTGGCGGGGCCCCGTCGCCATCCTGTCTGCCGGCTTCCCAACGTCGACCAAGTCCAATGCCAGCAACCCCATGCGCGAATTGCCTCATGCTGCACGCGAGCCATTGCACAACATCCAGCAAGCGAACGGCATATCGCAACACACACGCCACACGACGCATGCCAAGACACCCTTAAGCGAGCGGCCCACAGCCCAGAGGCCTGCCCCCCCCAGCCCCTTCCAAACCCTTTCAACCCATCTATACACAGCCTCACGTGCTACTAGTGGTCTCGCTTCTAGATACTATTAATATTAATGCGGCAGTGCTCCACCCGCAACAGCCCTACTCATTGTGCGTCCTCCGCGGCACCGGCGGCAGCATGGGCAGCCGCTCGTACGCCACCCCTGCCGCCGCATCCTCCCCCAGGCCCCCGCCGCCGCTGTTGGCCCGCCCTGCCGCCGCCGCCACCGCCGCCACCACCCCCGCCGACGCCGCCCGCTTCTGCCTCCCACTCCCGCTCCCGCTCCCGCCACCCCCGCCGCCGCCACCACCCCCTCGCCCCAACGGCCCCTCCGCCGTCGGCGTCCCCGCGCCGCTGCCGCTGCCGCTCCGCCTGTGGTGGCTAACCGCAACCAGCGGCACCTCCACCCCACCGAAACCCCCCATGCTCCCTCCCCCTCCCCCTCCCCCGCCCGCCTCCAGATCGTCGTACTCCTCTCGATCCGCGCCGCCGCCGCCGTAATCCCGCATGCCGTACTCCCCCACGCTCCCTCGCCGCCTGCTGCCCGCTCCGCCCCTAGCCGGCCCCAACGCCGATTGCAACAACCCCGTAAGCCCCCCACCACCGCCAGCGTTCGTTAAAGTCACCGCGCCGCCATTGCCCAGCGGCGGCATGGAGCCAAAGGCCGTCAGCCCGCCGGCGCCGCCGCCGCCGCCGCGTAACTGCAGCGGCAGGGACCCGCTGGTGCCGTACGCGCTGCTGGCTGCCACGTGTCCGATGCCCACGCCGCCACCCAGGGGGCCGCCGGGGCCCCCGGGGGAGGTGTGGGTGGTGTGCGGGGGGGAGTCGAAGTCGCGCATCTCGTGCAGCTGGGGAGGGCTCAGCAGCTCGTGCTCCTGGGGAATAGGAGACCGCGGGACGGGCAGGTGTAGCGCCAATTGTGGGTATGCGCAAAAGGCAAGGGCAAAAGCTGGTCCTCTTGAGCACTGGCTCGCACAACGGGGAGGGCTCAGCAGCTCGTGCTCCGGTGCAAGGGGGTGGTCGGCAGGAGGGGCCGGCAGGTGAGGCGTGTGGCGATGCAGTTGCGGAGACGCAGCAGCAGGTACTGCTTTCCAGGGCGCAGCAAGGGTGAGGCGTGTGCGTGTGGGTGTGCGGGAGCGGTTCAAAGGGCGGCTACAGAGCAGCTCGTGCTCGTGGGGGATAGGAGATCGCGGGACGGGTAGGGGTGTTGCGGAAGTGGATGTGCGCCAACAGGGCATTAGCTGCTCCTCAGTGCCCAGCGCGTTTGCCGACCAATTCGCTTCGGAGTTTTATATACATTACTCGCGAAGGGAGGGTCATCCTCCCTTGCCAGACAACCGAAGTGGGTGTCCCGCCGACCGGCCCGATGCCCTCCAGACCCTGTGGCACACCCCGTTGATGCTGGCTGCCACGCTGCTGTCCGTTTCGCCACCTCCAGCACAGACGTTGCTGCACGCCTTTCCTGGCGCTTGTCCCCCAACCAGACCCCGCCCATGCTCCCCTTCCGTCTCACCCCGTTGACGCTGGTTGCTGCGCTCCCTGGCGCGCCGCCGCCCCCCGGCGCCCCGCTGCTGCCCGGGCCGCCCCCCAGCAGTGAGCACTTGGCGGCAGCCTCCTCCTCCTCCTCCAGCATGCGGGCCCTGGGGGTGGCAGGGAGAGGGGCAGACGTCAACAGCATCTCCAGGCAACTGCATAACCGGTTTGTTGGCAAAGCATGTGGGCTGCAGCCGCTTCCTCCTCCTCCAGCATGCGGGCCCTGGGGGACAGGGGCAGGAGTCCGCAACATTCTCAGGCAACTGCAACACTGCATGCTGGCAACATGTAAACGGGGTCCCTGCCTGGCTGGCCCCCTGCCCCACGCTCACCCACATCCACTTGGGCATGGCCGGAAGTGACACTGTGCCGGTTCTGCTGCCCAGGCGTTCTGTGGGTAACCCACCTCTGGCTGCCCCCTTATCCCACGGCCAACACCACCCATATCTCGGAGGCCTACTGGTCGCCTGTTCCGCTACTTTTATTGCTTAGCCGTCTTACGCTTAACCCACCTCTGGCTGCCCCCCTGCCCCACGCCCAGCAGCTTCTTGGTGTTCTTCATCGCCTTCTTGACCGCCCGCTGGGGCACCTTGACCACCGCGCTGGTGGCGCTGGACACGTGCTCCTCGACCACCTGGGGGTGGATGGTGTGTGATGGTGTGTGTTAACCGGTGCATGGGCTGAGTGCGTATTAGCGATCTGGTACGTACACCATGACCATCTCGACTTGCAGAGTCACTGTCCATATCCCTTAGTCTATACCAAGGGTAACACACGTGCCCCAACCACCAGCCCCACGTCGTCCATCACCTCCCTCAGACCGAACATGTAGCGCACGTTGTTACTACAGACCCGCTAATACACACGTTTGCTAACACACGTGCCCCACCCACCAGCCCCACGTCGTCCACCACGTCCCGCAGGTCGAACATGTAGCGCACGTTGGTGAAGAATCCTTTGCTAGCACCACCGCCCATGTAATCCTGCGAGGTGTGTATTAAGCAGGGTGTGTGTTTCAGCGCGAAGGCACAACGTTGGTAACGAATCCCTCGCTGTTGCCACTGCTCATGCAATTCGAAAGACACGGAGGGCAGGAACAGGATAGGTCGCTGACACGTTTGTCAGCTTTCTGCCTTGTGCAGCTAGAGCTGCGCGCAACCTCCCTCAGCAACACCGAGACCGCCTCACAGCGACGCACTTGGCCAACGGAGCAACAAAACAAATGCACGCGCAAGAGACCCTGCACGGCCCCCCTTTTCCGACACACCACCCACCCGCGGCGGGAAGGCGTATGCGTGCGCCAGCGCCGCCAGGAACATCTCAATGCAGATGAGGAAGTCCTGGATGCCGCTGGCCACGTTCATCTTGTCGTAGGTGGTCCAGCTCTCGCGCCGAATCACGCCCGCGTACACCAGGATGGCGATGCCGATGCCCTGGGGGTGCAGGTGCGTGTATTAGCAATGGGAGGGGGGCATGTGTATTAGCAAGCGGAGGTGCTATAGGGCGGATGGCCCACGCGTACATCAAGATGGCGATGCCGATGCCCTGATGGGGGGTGTGTATTGGGGGGAGACATGTTTATTGAGGAGTTGAGGTGCTGAGGGATAGAGCACCCCCGCGTACACCAGGATGGCGATGTCGATGCCCTGGGGGTGTGTGCGGGTGCGTGTATTAACAATTGGAGGGAGCATGTGTATTAGCGAGTGGAGGTGCAGATCGCTCCCCCGTACATCGTGATGGCGATGGCTGTGCCCACAGGCCACACTCGACACTCCCTCAACTAGCACCCCCACCCACCTGCCAGAAGGTCACGAAGACCACCGCCTTGATGCAGATGAACTTGGACAGCGGGCGGATGGGCCGCAGCTCCTCGTGCATGGCCGTGTACAGCATCAGCAGGCAGTACAGCGCCCACAGCTGCGGTACAGCGAGCGTACGGGGTACGGGAGATTGGGTGACGTACAGGCGTACGGGGGCGGGCGGCGCAGTGTTTCTCGTGACGTGGCGGTTCAGAAAGAAAAACGAAGTTGTCAGTGGGTAGAAAAGAATGGCCTCCGCGCATTGTTTGTCTGGGCATTGGCTCTTTGGAGGGCTGATGCCGGTACTGCAGCCCATGCGGTCGGCCGCCAGCCCGCAGCTCTGCATCGGTACCGCCCAAACACAGCGTGCAGCCCCTCCCCGCGTGTACACCCCCGGGCCGCCAAACCAGCCCACCAGCACCCCCGCCCCCTCCGCACTGCCGGCGAGGCCCACCGTCCCCACTCCCGCGCACTGATAACACGCCACCCTACTCGCCGACCTGCGACAGGTGATGACCGTTGCGCCATTGCCTCTCAGAGCCCCTGTCCCATTCCCACGCTCCCCGCACCCCTCCCCCTCCCCCAGGATGGGCTGGGTTTATTGCTTTTACGCGTCATCATCGACCATGTCCATCGGCAGACTTCGTCTGGCGTCTTACCACCTAATCCCCCTCTCCTCCCGGCCCCCCCTCCCCTTCATTTGCCCCCTGAGAGCTGTTTGGGTGACCGTGTTGCCCTCCGATGCCCACGGCCTTTCGTCACGCATGTGTTCACCTCCAATGCCCTCCATCACCGATATCCCCGCACCTGCGAGGAGTTGGTGACCGTGGCGCCATTACAATTAAGAGCCCCGGCCCACTTCCCGCGCCCACCGCATCTGCCCGCCCCCCCCCTCGCCAGTGGGTCAAACGTTCTCCTTACTACCTCCTCCTCCGTAGTACTTTGTCCCCCCCCCCAAACATTTGCCCACCTGCGAGAAGTTTGTGACGGTGGCCAGATACACGTAGCTCTTTTTAAAGTTGATCTGCCCCTCGCCGTACTTGTCGAATATGTCGGTGATGAAGGCCAGGCCCGTGCACACGGGACGCAGGATGACGTAGTTGAGCACGCCCTGGCAGGAGCACGGGTTTGATTAATATTAGTGCAACTGATACTATTCAATTTGACTGCAATTGTTGATAGCATGGGAGGGGCATTTGTACACAACGCTGGTCAAGGGTACGGTGGCAGCTCGTATGCGACCAGGTGCCATCCAGGTGCCATCCACACAGGCTTGCAGCATCACAGCGTTGCAGAACTCGCAAGTGTACTACAGTGCAGCATGGGGGTGCAGCATGGGGGTGCAGCATGGGGGTGCAGCATGACGTAATTGAGCACGCCCTGGCCGGACAAGGCGCGTTCGATTGGCGCATTCTGTTTCAGCATTGCACAAGTCGTGCATTTATTACCATGCAGCTGGGGGCGCAGGATGGCGCCCTAAAGTCGCCCGCTAGACACGTGGGCATGTGCGGTCCCCCAAGAGCGGCGGGCAGGTACAGCAAGCTGCCCTGGTACAGCGCACTCCTGCCCAGTGTCGACTCAAGTGTATACCTCCCCTTCCAGCAGCCGCTCATCCACCTCGGCATAACCCTCGCCAGTCCCGGACCCCGCCCCACCCCGGCATAACCCCGGCATAACCCCGGCATAACCCCGGCATAACCCTCGCCAGTCCCGGACCCCGCACCGACCCCTCTTACCCTTCACCATTGCTCCCCAACCTCCACCGCCCTAGCACACGCCCCCAATCGCCCTCCTTTCGTTGCCCCATTCCCACTCCCATCGCCCCCTCTCGCCCCCACCCCCTTGCCCACCTTCTTGCACTCCCACAGGAAGCGCGTGGTCATGTCCCACGGCTTTAATACACACGCTAGCCCGAACATGTGCTGGTGGGGCGGCTTCTTGGCCATGTACTCGTCCAGATCGCCCAGCGTGTCCTGTGTGTTAGCAGGTAAGGGGGAGAGGGAGGTGCTGCTGTTAACACATCTCCGGAAATGTCGACAGGCGGCTTCTTGGCCATGCTGTGTGCCATGTCGCCCAGGGGGACCTGTGTGTTAATAAGAAGGCAGAACTGGGCAGGGGCTGTTCCTAAGACACATTCATGGAGCATGTGCACGTGTACGCTGCCGTTAATACACAAGCCATGTGTACGTGTGCGGCTTCTTTGACATGTACTCTTCCAGGTCGCCCAGGACTCTCATGTAATGTGTTCGCGGTCAAGGAGGAGAAGAGCGAGTTGCTGCAGGAAAAACACGGCCTGTGCCTGCGAAGCCAAACGGACTCAAAACCTCGTAAAGTTGCGCGTGCGCCATTCTCGGCGCCTGGAACCCCTGTTTCCCTGCCATCCCAACGCCCCCCACACATCGGCTGGAGTTCCCCACCCATCCGGCCCCGCGGCTTGTTAACCCTCTTTAAGGGGCAGTTACATCCATTTTTGATTTATTATGAGTTTCATTAAAATAAAATGTCCCTTGCCCTGCCCTCCCCCTCCCCCACCTGCAGGAAGGCCATGAGGTAGGCAAAGAAGGAGTAGATGACGAACGCCTCGTAGCACTCGCGGATGGGGTCCAGGTACTCGCGGGCCTTGGGAGGGGAGGGGAGGGGAGGGGAAAACAGGGTGCGAGAGTGGGTAAAGGCTTCCCGGACGGCACCACGGCATGAAAGCACGCGCACACCAACCCCACGCCCACCACGCCCAGGGAAACACCGGCAGCAGCTCCACCGGCCGGCACCGGGTGGCTGGCCCGCCCCCCGTTCCCTCCGTGTGCCAGCAGCGCGAGCCGCCCGGCAGCAGGCCCCGACGCGCGCAGCCCACACGCCGAGGGAGCCTCATGGCTCGCCCCGTCCGTCGCCCACCTCGGTCCTCCGCCTGCGCCCCGCCAGTTCTCCACCGCCCTACACATAGCACCCAGCGCGCCCGCCCCGCTCCGCCCACACCCCCGTGCCGTTGCGGCTCTTGCGGTCCCTGAAGTATGTGCGCCCCGCCAGTTCTCCACCGCGCTGCGCCCACCAGAGCACCCGCCACCTGCCATCTGCCACTCGCGCCGCTCCGCCCGCACCACCGTGCCGTTGAACGGCAGCCGTTATGGTTCTTGCGGTCCCCGACCTATGTGATGTACGGCATGTACAGCAACTGTACGTCCGTACGGTGGCAGCGCCGCCACCGACGAACCCGGCCAACCTGGCGACAGAACCAGGCACGACTGAAGCCGTACCCACCCCCGCCGTGCCCTGTCCTGTGCCTGCCGTACATGGCTGCCGTACATAACACCTGCCCCCAGTCGCGACCCGCCTCCACGCACCCCCACACCATGACGCCTCTCGGCCTGTGCCTCCTGCCCCCCACTTCGCGCCGCGCCGCATGCCCATGCTTCCGCTAGGTGAGTTTGGGAAGCGATTAGGTGTCTTTCCGTGAGGGTTGTACCACCACTACCATTTCACTCGCGTTACTAGTATCCCCCTCCCACTCCGCACCCCTCCCACCCCCACCCCCACCCCACTACTTTGCCGCTTTGCGTTTAGACACCCCCCCCCCCACCCC
>QAXN01001607.1:0-16593 GCA_004335795.1 Chlamydomonas sp. 3222 | reverse complement strand
GAAGCGGACCAAAACTGTAAAACCATACATACAGTTGTGGCCCGTGGCGGTCCAGCCTGGTCCAGCCGTTACCGGTATGTGCATGTATGTGTTTACCTCGACCACACGTGGCATGCGATGCGGCATGCACCACACACGGCAACGCGCTCAAGCAGGCGGGCGGCCGCTCTATCTGTAGCAAGTACGACAACGAGGCATGACACTTACAAGCCAGTCGATTGGTGCTGGAATGAACTTAAGGGTCATCCGGGCCTTCCGGACGCCAGCAGGCCGTACACGTGTGCCAATGGAAGCGCTCGCACCAACACCAACACGAACCGTCATGTGTAAGGACGACACGGTAAGAGTCCCCTGCACACGGCCACGCCACGCACACTCGCGTCGCTGTATCTGCCTCGCAACACAGTGAGTTTCCGTGCACCTGTTTAGCATCACCAAGCAAAACGCTTGCCCACTGCCTCCACCCACGCCACTCCACCTACCTTTCTTCTACCTCCAGCCCTCAGTCCCCACCCTAGGCACACACCCGCCTCCATCCGTCCGAAGCACCGGCAGCTGCCTGCGCCCCGCCGCCTGCCCCACCTGGGCCCCAGCCTCCCCACCCCTTCCCCCAGCCCCTCCACCGTCATCCCCCGCCCCCTGTCCCCCCGCCTCCGCCCCCACCACAGCCCGCACCCCCTCAAACAGCTGCGACGCCAACTCAGCCCCCAGCCGCGATGCGTCTCGCTCGTACAGCAGCCTCCTAACCACCCGCCCCACATCCCCGCGACACCCCACACTGCCCCCTTCGACCGCCCCCCACAGCGGCCCTGCTCCTGCCCCTGCGCCCACCACCCGTGCTCCTGCTTCCGGCCCCGGCAGCTGCCTCGCCCCTCCTGCCGTTGCCCCTGCACTTGCACATTCCATGCTCTCCAGCCCCGCCCTCCACAGCAGCCCCGCCCAGTACCCTGCTGCACTGTAGGCGTAGCCCTGGCCGCCGGCCCGGCCCAGCCGCGGCAGTGCGTGCAGCTGCAGGGGGCAAGCAGGACGGGGGGTTAGGGAAGAGTAAGCTGGCAAGTACGAATTCCTTCTATGCTGTTGGTGTATTGGGGCGCCTGCCCGGCCCAGCCTCGGCAGCGCGGGCAGCTGCAGGGAGGAACACAGGACGGGTGTCAAAAATAGCAAGGCGGCGAGTGCGAACGCTGTGTTCCGTGGTTTTGTGCGTGTGTATTAGGTCCACCCGCCGGCCCAGTCGCTGCGCGCAACTGCAGGAGGTTCGAGTGGGACGCGCATGAGCTGTCAGCAATTTGCATGCACGCTGTACCGATTGTGTCACGTGCACATAAGGTCGCTGCCCCCACCCTTCACACCTGCTGTAGCGTAACCTCCCCCGGCACGTGTGGCGCCATGGCCGCGCGCAGGGAGTCCCACAGATCCTGCGCACTGCCGGGCGCTCGGCGGGGGGTCATGAGGAGCAGCTGCTCGTGCAGGGACAGCAGCGCCTGGGGGCAAAGGGGTGTGTGGGTTGGCTGTGGGTAAGCGGGACTTGAGCAGCAGCTGCTCGTGCAGGGACAGCAGCGCCTGGGGGTGCGTGTGGGTTAGGTGAGGGTGAGCGGGCCTTGAGGAGCCGCTGTCGTGCAGGGAGAGCAGCGCCTGGGGGTGCGTGTGGGTTAGCTGTGTGTATGCAGGCGATGAGCAGCAGCTGCTAGTGTAGCCGCAGATGTGCCTAGCCGTGAGTTGGAATCGGCGTGCTGGCGTGCGGGCTAGAGAGGGAGGGGCAGCATCAACGGCCTTGTCGCCACACCAGTGTGAAATGTACACCATACAGCTCCATCCCACGGGCGAATCCCGGGAGCCCACCTGGCCCGCCAAGCTGACGGGACTGTAGTACGACACCTGTATGGCACGGGCCAGCCGCCGTGCCACGTGCGGGGGCGGCGGAGTGACGGTCCGGCTGTGCCTGCAACAGCAGCAACGCGCGAGCTTGCTGTTCTTGTAAAGGGTTGATGTTGCAAGACACGTTTGGTTACGGAGGCACCGCCGTACTTCAATCAGCAGATGTGAGCCTTGTATACGATACTTATTTCACACGCATCTGCGCCTGGCCAGCACAGTCCCCACCACCCATGGGTCTGCCCCACCCTGGGGCACTCCGCTAACCCACCTGCACCTGGCCAGGACGGTCCCCACGACCCACGGGTCGGCCGCCCCGCGCTCCAGGAGGCTGGACGGCAGCTCCACCAGCTCCAGGGGCAGGCAGGAGGGCAGGAAGGCGTGGTAGGGCTGTGAGTGCCAATGGCTGTGGTGTTGGTGGTGTTGGTGGTTGCTGGCGTGTGGGCCTGGTGGTTGCAGCTGTGGCGGGTGGGAGTCCGGGAGGTTGGTTGGGGGTGGGGGTAGCGGTGGTGGTGGTTGTGGCGGTGGTGCTGCCCCTAGGGCAAAGTGCAGCGCGTGGCCGGTTTCGTGCAGCAGCTCCCACAGCGCGAAGGCCGACCCACGGGTCAGCCGGGGTCCGGGGTCGGGTACTGGGAACGAGGAGGAGAAAGAGGAGCAGGGGGGATACGGCGAGGGCTGGGGCTGGGAGGAGGTGGGGGAGGAGGTGGGGGAGGAGGTGGGGGAGGAGGTCGGGTTGGTGTCGCAGCAACACTGCTGCTGCTGCTGCTGCTGCTGCTGCTGCGTGCCCCTGCGTGCCGCCTTGTTGCTAGCCCACAGACTGGCCTGCAGCCCCACTGCCACAGCCACCACAGCAGGCGCCGCCGACGCAGAGGCCGTGCTGCTGCCTCCACAGGCACCAGCCGCTGCTGCTGCTGCCGCCGCCCCCATCTCCGCCGGGCGCACGCTTGTCACGGTGCCACGTGTCGGCACCACCGGCGGCAGGATGTAGCGAGTGCCGTACCCGCCCTCCGCGTCAAAAATCAGCCATCGCCGAATGCCAGACCCCATGTCACGCGTCCCTGCTCCTCCACTGCTGCTGCTGCTCCCGCTGCGGTCGTTGTCGCCAGGTGCTTCGGCGGCAAATCCCCCTTCCTCCTCCTCCTCCTCCTCCTCCTCTTCCCCTTCAACCACCAACCGCACAACCGCAAACCGTCCCGGCTGTCGCTCCACTGCATCACGCAGCGCCGCCAACGCCTCCTCCTCCGTACTGCCATACCCAGACCAGCCGCCATGGGCCCGCCGGAGGTCCGCGATCATGGCATCAACCGCCGCAACAGTACCAACCGCCCCCGCCTCCGCCCACTCCCCGTCCGGCCGCCACGGCAGCAGCCGTACCCCCATCCACTCCTGCAGCCAGTCCGACACGCCCGCCAGTACGGCAGACAGTTCTGTCATGTACGGCGCCGCCTCGTCGTACTCGTATGACACCGCCTGGGTGCCACCCGCCTGCCCTGTCGCACCGCTGCTGGTGCTGGTGCTGCTGGTGCTGCTGCTGGAGCTGCTAATACACATGGCACGGCTGGCAGCCCTGCCAGTGTGGTGATCACCCTCATCCCAGCCGCCGAACGCCTGCAGCCACAGCGCCCTCTCCAGTTCCGCCCCACTCCACGTCCCTGCCCCCAGCCCCGTCTCCGCCACATGCTGCCAACTACCCCCAGCACCGCTTTCAAAGCCGTCGGCACCGTCTCCGTGTGCACCCACACCGTGTGCGCCCCGCACAGCGTCTTCAGCTGCCAACCGCTGCAGCTGGACGAGCTGCTCGGTGGTTAGCATCCCGTTGGCGGTTGGGCAACCGTGGGGCAAGGGGAGGGGAACACGGCGTGATTAGGACGTGGGTTCAGGGGCCTAGGTAGTGGGGGCACAGGGGAGCGCGCTTGCTGATCCGCCAGGCAAATGCGTGGATACCGCATGAAGGGCGGGAGCAAGTGCCGTATTGTCCCTACCCTTGCCGGCGGACTGCGGCCCAAGGCAGGGGCAGCCCTAGTATCCCATACCAACAAGCAGCAACAGGCGGACAGCCATTCGGGTGCATAACCCGCACCTAGCCGTCTGCTGTTCCCGGGCGTGTGCAAACAAGGGATGTTTCCGAGCTCCACCTCCTTCCATACGACAGCTGTACGACACAGCGCGCCCTCCCCCGTCCCGACCTACCCACACAGGCTCCCTGAATGACCACTCATCAGCTAACCCACCACCCCCCAAACCAAATCCCCACCTGCTCCTCCACAGGTGTCCCGAGCGACTCCACCAGCGCCGTTAAGAACGCGGCGGCGGCGGGCGTCCCCCTCGCCAACGTGTCCAAATGCGCCAAGCTGCCGTACCCTCCGCGCCCGACATCCATGCCGCTGCCGCCCACCGCCCCTGCCGTACCGCCTCCTCTTCCCTCGTGGCCCTTTCCGTACGTCCCATACAGCACGGCCAAGGCGTCGTCGGACTCACTGCTGCCGTACAGGGCTTCGGCAACGCCGTACATGCCGTACATGGTGGCCTCTTGTGCCCGCAGGTCCCGCAGGCGCTGCACGAGCTCCAGGGCGGAGGACCAAAGGGGTGACACGCCTTCGTCGTACACCTGTTGCAAATTGCCATCAACACCAACATTACCATCAGTGGCAATGACGCGCACCGGGAGCTGAAGTACACCTGCAACAGAAGGTGTGCACACGCTCCTGTTGTTACATGTTACCGGCCACAGTAAGACAACCAACGCAGCTGAAAGCGAGCACCTGGCCTTCCCAGCCACTGACGCGCCCCAGTGGCAAGGTGTCAACAACGAAAACGTCACCATCTGCGTGAACAACCGGGAACTGAAAGCGCGCACCTGGACTGCATGCATCCTTGTGACCTTTCCTCAGCCTACCTCAGGCGTTGCGCGTCGCCTTATCCCAACACCGGATGCGCCCCGCGCCCCCTCCCCGCCCCTCACCTGCTGCCGCAGCAGTGGGTCCGGGTGGGCCTGCAGCAGCTGGGCACACGCGTCCAGCGTCAGCTGCAGCGGGTACAGCTCCTCCTGCTGCTCCTCCTCCTGCTCCTCCTGTCCCTGCTCGTGCCCCTCCCCCTGACACCCCTGCTGGTGCTCCGCGTTTGTGCTCCCGCTGCCTCCACCAGCTACCACGCCCCCCGCTGCCCACGACCCGTCGTGCTCCTCCTGCTGCTGCTCCTCGTCCTGCTGCTGCTGCTGCTGCCCTCGCTGCTGTGTCTCCTCCTGCTGCTGCTCCTCGTCCTGCTGCTGCCCCCGCTGCTGCTTCTCCTCCCCCTCCCACCCCTCCCACCCAAGCCCCAGCCCCTTGGCTGCCAGCTGCCTGCCCACCACCTCCGCCAGCACAGGGTCCCCCCTCAGCTCCTCCGCACCCACATCAAAGCACACCCACGGCCCCGGCGCCCCCTCCCCCTCCCCAACCCCATGTCCAGTGCCCCCCCCCGCGGCTGCCGTACGGTTGTACGGCAGCTCCTCCGCCATCGCCGCCGCCCACACCTCCTCCAGACCATCCGCCCCCGCCCCAGGCCCCATGACTGCCTCCGCCCCGCACGTTTCAAGCGGCTCCGGGCCCAAAGCCACACCAGCAACGACACGTGTATTAGCAGCAGGCCTCTGCCCTTGCCGCTCCGGCAGCAGCAGCTGCTGCAGCTGGCCTGCCACACGCCTCTGCTCCCTCCGCAGCTGCTGCAGCAGCACCAGCTTGTCCCCCCGGGCCAGCCCCGGCGCGTGTGCTGCGTCGCCACCCGGGGGGTGGTACCCCTCACGCAGCACCCCCGGCAGCAGCTGCAGGCACAGCCGCGTAATGGAATGGCTCCTGGCCGCATTACTGCCTGACGGCATGTCGTCACCTTGCCCCACGGCCTGCTCGCCCTGCTCGTGCTGGTCGCGGGCTGCCTCTGTCTGTATTAGGTGCTGTGTATTAAGCCCCCGCAGCAGGGCGTCCAGCACAGGTCTGGACTGCAGCACCGCCTCCTCCTCGGCCGAAGCCCATGCCAGCAGCCGCGCGGCGCGGGCCACAGCCGGGGCTCCGAGGACTCCCCTGCTGCCACCTTCGCTGCCGCCCCTGCTGGCAGCATCTTGGCCGCATCCGGCGCTGTCCAAGGAGCCGAGGACTCCCCCGCCATCACTGCTGCCGCCGCTGCCACTGCGGCTCCTATCCTGCCCGCACGCTCTGCTGCCGCTGCCACCGCCGCTGCTCGTGCTGCATCTGGCGTTTCCGGCCGTTAGTGCTCCATCAGCTGCTGGTGCCGCCCCCACCACCGCTGCATCCGGACCGTTTACCATTTCAGGGCTGGGGTGCGGCGCCTCGGTGTACGTCAGCAGCAGGAACGCACACGCACGGACACGTGCCACCGCACCCCGCAGCTCGTCCAGCGAGACCACCAGCTGCTCCCAGTCAGATATCCAGGAGCCCGAGGAAGCTGAGTGGAAGCTGCGAGAAGCTGCCTCTGTGCTGTACGGTGCTGGCGACCTGACGTGGGGCCGTTGTGCTGTTGATGCTGATGTAGCTTCTGCTGCCGCGTCCCGGTCATGGCAGGCGGCGAGGACAGCGTGGCTTAGCGCCAGGACACGAGCTGCTGCTGATCTGACTGCTGCATCCAGGTCAGCTGGCTGCTGATGCTGAGGTGTATGCGACTCAGCGGACGAACCACCAGCAGCAGCAGCAGCAGCAACAGCACGGCTTGGACGCAGGCGGTGTCTGGAATGCGACCCAGATGCGGAACAGCAGCTGTTGCTTCGAAGCCTCTGAGCTGTAAGTCCATCATGTTCGTGAGCTGTGTGCGTGGGGTGTAGCGCCCGCAGCGGGAGAGCAAAGGGTATGGGTCCTAAGGAGGGGGCGTGGGCGCTCAAGTGGCGGCATGGCCTGGGGGCCGCTTTGCAAAGGTTCCAAGCATGGCAGCACGGAGCCCGCTGGCCCTTCATATCTGGGACAGTTCTGGTGTTAAGCAGCAGTAAGTTTCTTCCTTGCAGGCGCCCGATGCGGCCGGGCACGATACACCAAGGTGGCTAGGCCCCTCCATGACAACGCTCTGGAGGTCTTGGGCGCTTTGTAAAAAAGGTTACAAGTATATAACAGGATCGAAGCTTTGCTGCTTGCGTGCCGGAGTTCTCGGGCCCATGCATGAAGCGCCTGGCGGGATTTGCCCTTCACGACCAACGTTGCATGTTCGTCCTTTATTTCACTAGTCATATTGTATCAGATTCGCCATACTTCTTGGCACACTGTTAGCGTCACCAGCGTCCTCACAGAAGCTTTGCCCACTTGTCGGGGTTCTAGCCCCGCTCACTCCTTGACAGGACTCCAGCCACTGCCACCGAGTCACAAGAACGTAACGAACCAGAAAGCAGCGGCGCGCCTGCGCCCCGGGCGCTGCAGCAATGTACGGGGACCACATTGACGAGGAGCACCAGGAGGCGGCACAGGAGGAGGACGACGAGATTGTGCAGGAGGACTCGTGGAACGTGATTACCGCGTTCTTCGACAACAAGGGCCTGGTGCGCCAGCAGCTGGACTCCTTCAACGAGTTCGTCGACTGCACCATCCAGGAAATTATCGATGAAACTCCCGAAATAGTCGTTAAGCCGGAGTCGCAGCACCTGCCAGGCGTGGAAGCAGCCGAGGAGAAGGAGTACATCATCAAGTTTGGGCAGGTCTACCTCAGCAGACCGCAGATCACCGAGCAGGATGGCGAGTCCACCTTGCTATTCCCGAAGGAGGCGCGCCTTCGAAACCTCACGTGAGACGTGTAATCCGTTTGGTGCCGGGAGTCGGCTGTGGGGGTGGTGGGGTGTCGCTGGTGGCATGCGTGGAGTGGGGTGGGGTAGCCAGGGGTTACGTGCACCACGAGAGGTGGTGGCTCTTTGACTGCGGTGTGGCACCGGCCCCGTAAAGCCACAACAACCGGGGTAGGCTTGTGCATTCCAGCTCGGCAATGGCTCTGGTTTGCTGTGCCGTAACACCACCAGACTCCCAGCATATCGCATGACCCCATCAGACAGCGCTCCGCAAGCTCTGCGCGAAATCGGAGCAGCAGAGGAGAACCTCACATGGCGAGGTCTCCGCCTAGCCAGTGGACAGGCACATACCGGGACACACGGGAACATTGTCAGAGAGGCCTCTGCGCCCTGCTGCTGTTGGGACAGCTGCTTCCCTGCAGTCCGAAACGGCAGGACACCACTACCCCGACAGCTGTCCCTTGCCTGCCGGCCTTTGCCCCTACACAACCGCCGCAATAAGTCACACGCTCCGCCCCGGTGCGCACTCGGCACGGTAGCCTGAAAGCTTAAACTCTTCATTCCTGCCATGCACCCTGGTTCTCTGCATCAGTCCGAAACGGCAGGACACCACTACCCCGACAGCCGGCACTGCCTGACCCTTCATTCCTGCAATGCACCCGTGCCACCCCCTACGCCCCACGCACAGCTACTGCGCGCCGCTGTACGTGGACGTGACAAAGACGGAGTACACTCGGCTGTCGGACAACACGGTGGACGAGAAGACGGAGACGTACTCGCACGTGCACTTGGGCAAGGTACGGCGCGGGGTGTACGGCGAGGGGCGGTACAGTTATCGCCGTACGGCACCGCGGGGTGCTTATGCTCGGCCCACGAGCGCGAGCGACCACGCCGGTACAGTCCGCATAAAGAGCGTGAGCAGTCGGATAGCCCCCACAAGTGGGGGCTGTGTAGTCGGGTGGACTGGATTGGGCTATGGTTGTGGCGGTGTGCCATGCCGGGTGGGATGTCGGCATGCCGGTCAGGCGGAGAGCGGCCGGGAGTATGGATGCAGGGGAAGACGGCGGGCGTGTGGGGTGCTGGGCGGGCGCCTGTGGGGGCTGCCCGTTCGTGCATGCGGCTATGGGAGCGGCAGAGTGCCTTGCCGGTTTGGCATTTCGACGCGGTCGGGGTGTGTCGGAGCAAAGGTGGCTTCTTGAGGGCAACAATGACTGAGGGGACGCTGAGAGGCGGGTGAGGATTTTTGGGTGGGGTGGCAGGAAGGGCACGGCTCAAGGAGCAGCTGCGGGTTCGCAGCCCGTCGCACGTCAGACGTGCTGTCCGCAAGGCAGCTGCGATGGGAACAGCGGTCGTGTCGCTGCGTGCATGCGCGGTGGGCTGTGAGCTGACTGATGCACTAACCTGCACTGCGGGTAGCGCGGTGAGGGGATGTGCCGGGGGTTGGGCGGCGGCAGCAGGGGCTGCTGTGCGCCTGCGAACGTACGGCGGATTGACGGGTCATAGGGGCAACACCCCGGGGCGGCATTGTGTGGGCCAACCAGCTGCCAGGACGGCCTAAGGACGGCCCTGCTGCGAGATGGGGCCGTTGTCTTGTGGGGTGCTGCTGGGCGCACACTCCCGTGCATAGTGCACTCCGGGTACTCGTGTTTTGCTGATGTTAGACTGCTGTTCTTAGTCCAATCAGTTCCCCCCCCGCACGCCCCCCCACTGGTCCCCCTCATGCTCAAGTTCAGCAAGTGCGACCTGTGGTGTGCTGCTGGGCGCACACGCCCGTGCATTGTATATCCTCTTGACTCCTGTTTTTCGAGCAAACATTGTCCCTACTGGCCCCAGGTCCCCATCATGCTCAAGTCCAACAAGTGCAACCTGGCGGAGGCCATGACGGACCAGGAGATGACCAGCTTGGGGGAGTGCCCCTACGACCAGGTGGGGGTGGTGTTTAGAGGGTGTGGTTGGGTCGTGGTTGTGGATGGACGTCCGGTTTGGGTTGGCGACCAGCCTTGGGAGGCGCCCCTTCCACTGGGCGTGGGGTGGTGTGGAGTCCGGCCAGCACGAATGCACAGCCAGCCTGAGGGAGCGCCCCGTGGAGCAAGTGTGTGCGGAACAGCATGGGATCAGAAATGGAAGCATGCCGGAATACTGTGGACACCCGTGTTGCATTCATGTGTTCGTGAGGAGGACGGCGCGTGTAACATCCAACTCGTGTTGAGCGCCATGGCACTGGAGTACAGGTGTCGGCGCACGCCTGGCCTTTCTCCCTCTTGCCACCGCCCATCCACCCTTTCCTTTGCCTCCATTGATACACTAGTTGCACTGTTAACATCGCTTCCTCCCCTCGCACCTTCCTGCCCCAGGGCGGCTACTTCATCATCAACGGCAGCGAGAAGGTGCTGATCGCGCAGGAGCGCATGGCCAACAACCACGTGTACGTGTTCAAAAAGAGCCAGCCCAGCAAGTACACCTTCTGCGCAGAGATTCGGTGCGTACAGGGGCGATGAAATACGGCAGAGGGAGGTCCGCTGTGCCTTGGAGATATCTTGGGGTTGCGGATTTAAGCCCAGCGAGGTACGATGCGTCCATGGTTATGAGGCTCGGGGCAGGGGCTGCTAGAGTGGTTGAGGGCTCCATGCACTCCGCCTCTTCCATGTCCATCATGATGCAGGCCCTTCCTTAACCCACACCCCATGTTAACCCACACCCTCTTGTTAACCCACCCCTTCCTGCAGCTCGGTCGTGGAGGGCTCCACGCGCTCCGCCTCCTCCATGTCCATTATGATGCTGGCGAAGGGCAAGAAGGCGGGAGCGGCGGGCGTCATTCGCGCGCAGATCCCCTATATCAGGGCCGAGTTCCCCATCTTCATCCTGTTCCGGGCGCTGGGCTTCGTGGTGCGTGCTGTGTATTAGCGATGGCTCGATGGGGAGGAGATCTCATGAGTACCGCAGTGCTCACGTTTTCCAGTGCATCCTGTTCCGGGCGCTGGGCTTCGTGGTGCGTGCTGTGTAGTAAGGATGGGGTGGGACAATACCCAAAAGTACACCTCGTAGTACATGGCTACTATCCCCGGTTGTCGTCGGCCATGTCATCCTGTTTGGGGCTTCATGGTGCGTAACGTGTAGGAGTGGTTGCGTGCATCTGTGGGGGCGCATGGCTTGCGGCACGCGCTGTGTCGCACGCCCGTTGCTGTACACCCGCCCTCTGCCGTACACCCGCTGCCGTACAGTCCGACCGCGACATCCTGGAGCACATCGTGTACGACCTGGACGCCAGCCCCACCATGCTGGAGGCGCTGCGGGCCAGTGTGGAGGAGGCGCAGGAGGTGCAGACGCAGGAGGAGGCGCTCAACTACCTGGGCAAGCGCGGGACGGTGACGGGCGCCAGCAAGGTGAGGGGTGCATGTGTATTAAGGGGACTGTGTGGGTTAACCGTAGGTGGGGGTTGAGGGTGGTGGCAGGAGGAGGCGCTCAACTATCTGGGCAAGCGCGGGTCGGTGACGGGCGCCAGCAAGGTGGGTGGTGCATGTGTATCAAGGGGCCTGTGAGGGTTAAGAGTGGGTGTGGTTTGGAGAGTGGGGTCGGAGGAGGCGCTCAACTACCTGGGCGAGCGCGGGACGCCAGCAAGGTTAGTGTTGGACGTGTATTACTGGGGCTGTGTGGGTTAGGAGTAGGTGACAGGTGCGGGAGTGCGGAACACCACTCAGGCGGACAGCGTGCATTATGAGCACTCCCTAATGGCCAAGCACCAAGGGGCCGCTGCAGCATCTGGACATACGTCCACATGGGACTTGCTCTTAATACACACACCCACGCCCCGTCGGGGCTTGTCCGTGACCATCAGATAACGCCCCCCCCCCCCATTATTACCCTAATACACACCCATACTCACAGGCCGACCGCATCCAGTACGCGCGCAACCTGCTGACCAAGGAGCTGCTGCCGCACCTGGGCACGGAGGAGTTCATGGAGACGCGGAAGGGCTACTTCGTGGGCTACATGGTGCACAGGTGGGTGCGGGCCGTGTGTGTTAAGGAGAGGAGGGCGGGTTACGACATGGTGCAATGGTGGGGCTGTGGGGTTCATAGGTGCACTGGCTGGGTTGTGGGGTTCATGGTGCACTGGTGGGTTGCGACCGTGTGCTGGGTACCGCCGGTCCCTGCCGACAACAACAACAGCTCTACAGAGGCACCCATATGCGAAGTGAGGCCGTGGTGTAAGGCCGTGGTGTACATGCACATGGCACCACGAAGGCTAATGCTGGTAGCTCTGGGCGAGCGGCCCGCGGACGGCTGGTTCCCGCACCGACAGCAGCAGTGCAAAACCGCATACGCCACCTCAAGAGTGTTTGAAACCATGTCTGTGAACACCATGGCGCAGGCGGATGCTGGTGGCGCTGGACGAGCGGCCCGAGGACGACCGCCACCTCTCTGTTGAATACACCGCAACACACACCGCTGCTGTTCATGTGCTCGTTCCGTATCTTGTCCTGTCCCCACCAGGTTAATGCGGCCCGTTGATGATCATGGGCGTTGTACAGCATTTGACTGTTGTAGTAACATTCGCTGTGTATTCCGCTGTGTCCCTCCAGGCTAATGCTAGTAGCGCTGGGCGAGCGGCCGGAGGACGACCGCGACCACTACGCCAACAAGCGGCTGGACCTGGGGGGGCCGCTCATGGCGGGGCTGTTCCGGCTGCTGTTCAGGAAGCTGTGCAAGGAGCTGAGAATGCAGGCGCAGAGAATGGTGGGTCTGCAGCTGGTTGACACTCAGTGATGACATGCGTAAGAGGGTGGGACCAAATGGGGATGCATGACGCTTTGGCAGTGTCGTCCATACGCAGCTGTGCAAGGAGCTGCGCATGCAAGTGCGGACGGTGGAAGGGTGGGGCTTGAAGGGGCGAAGGAAGCGGTGGGTTAGGGTGATGTGCGGTCGTTGCTGCAAGGCTGCACAGGGGCATTGTGCAAGGTGCTGCGCATGAAGGCGCACAGAACGGTGGGTGGGACTTGGAGGGGGGGGGCTTTAGGTTAGGGTGCGTGGGCTAAGGCAATGGTCGCGGAAGGGCTGCCGCAGGGAGCTGTGCAGCGCAAGGGGAGGCGGTGCTGGGTGGAGACCACGTCAGGGCGGGACAACGTGCGAAACCACTGCGGCACTTTTCTATGGTAGACACACCCTTAATACACACGCCCTGCAGGTGGGCGCGGGCAAGGAGAGCAACGTGCTGTCGGCCATTGACGATACACCATGTTCCCCATCCCCTGTCCCCAACGCTAACACACATCCTTCTTAATACACGCCTTGTAGGTGGACGCTGGCAAGGAGATCAACGTGCTGTCGGCCATCAACGAGAAGGTCATCACACGGGGGCTCAAGTACTCGCTGGCTACCGGGAACTGGGGGGAGCAGGGCAAGCAGGGCATCCGGGCAGGTGGGTTGTGTTGCGGAGGCCGTGGTGACAGACAGTGTGGTGCATTTGGGACGAGGGGCAAGGAAGAGGGTCTGGGGCGAACATGGGCATCTGGGCAGGTGGGTGGGCCGTTTGGATGGCGACGATTTGTCCTGGGAAGAGGGGGACCGAGATGGGTTTCAGGCAAATATGGCATCCGGCCGCTCAGGTGGGTGGTTGGAGCCCAGGTACTCGCTGGCCACTGGGAACTGGGGAGAGCAGGGCAAGCAGGGCATCCGGGCAGGTGGGTGGGTTTGTGGTGGTGGTGGCTGGATCAAGAGGGAACCAGGATGCAAGGTTGGGAGGAGATTGGGACAAGCAGGGGCGTGGGTGGTCTGCGCGGGTGGGCCAGTGGGTGGGCTGAGGTTGAGATGCAGGCGAGCAGGGCATCCGGGTACGTGGGTATGGGGCCGTACGGGTCGGTGGTGGGGCGAGAAGGCAGGGATGGCAAGGTGGGCAGGCAGGTGGGGCGGCGGCGATTGGCTGGGGGGGCGGGGCATGGTGCCGCTTGCCTAGAAGGCCAAAGCCGTGCTGCATGCAGGGACATCTGTCGGTGTCATGGTGAAGCGTAGCTGGCCAACAGAGGCTCCAGGCGGGCTTGCGAACTTTGACCCACATGATTTCGGGCAACAGCCGCAGGCGTGAGCCAGGCCTCAACGCTGTCCGACCTGCCTCGTCTCACCTACACCCTTTTGTTGAACTCTCAAGTCCCTGCTAATACACATGCCTGCAGGCGTGGAGAAGGTGCTGGCCCGCCTTACCTTCGCCTCCACGCTGTCCCACCTGCCTGCCCTCACCCATCCTCCCCTGCACCCCTAACCCTCACGCCCCTGCTAATACACATGCCCGCAGGCGTGAGCCAAGTGCTGGCGCGCCTCACCTACGCCTCCACGCTGTCCCACCTGCGGCGGGTCAACTCGCCCATTGGGCGGGAGGGCAAGCTGGCTAAGCCACGGCAGTTGCACAACAGCCTGTGGGGCATGTTCTGCCCCGCGGAGACGCCGGAGGGCCAGGCGGTGGGGCTGGTCAAGAACATGGCGCTCATGTGCCACATTACGGGTGGGTGAGCGGGCGGGGGCGTGTGTATTAGCGGTCTGGTCGTGTGGATGGGGCGAAGGTGTGCGGGGTGGGTGATGGGGCTGGTCAAGAACATGGCCCTCATGTGCCACATCACAGGTGGGTGGAGGACATGTGTGTTAGCGGTTTGGTTGTAAACCAGGTGGGTGGTCTGGACGGTGTGTGTGTGTGGGAGGTGGGGGGGGGTTGTGGGGGAAGGGGGGCTGGTCAAGAACACTTCGTTTGTGTGCCACATTGCAGGTGGTTGGGCGGGCGGCGTGGTGATGTGGGGGGGCAGGCGGTGGGGCTGGTCAAGAACATGGCGCTCATGTGCCACGTTACATGTGGGTGGGCGGACGAGGGCATGTGTATTAGCAGCCTGTTGGTGTGGGTGGGGCAGGCAATGGGGCGGGGGAGGGACGTGCAGCCTGTGTGTCACATCACCGGTGAGTGGGAGCATGTGTATTAGCGGTCTGGTGGTGTGGATGGGGCAGGCGGATGGGGCAGGCGGTGGGGCTTGGGAGGGGAACGTGCAGTCTGTGTGCCACATTGCGGGTGGATTGGAGCACCAAGGACGCTTTGAGGTGGTAGGGTCATGCGATGAAGCAGGACACTGACCCGGTTCCCGTGCGTCTATGCTGTGCGTGCTGTGGGAAACCTGGAGGAGTTCTACACTGTGTCTTTACCCACCGCCTTCCACACCCACACGCCTTAACCCCACCCCACCCCGCGCAGTGGGCAAGCCCTCCCTGCCCGTGGTGGCCCACCTGGAGGAGTTCAACACGGAGGCCCTGGACGAGGTGACGCCCGCGGACATCGCGGCGAGCACCAAGGTGTGTTAAGCGTGCTAGCGTACCGTGTGTATTAAGATTTGTTCGCGATGTGTGTGGTATAGTGGGGAGGCGGGGGGCTTGACAAGGTGACGCCCGCGGACATCGCGGCGAGCACCAAGGTGCCTGGTGTGGTGTAGGGCTATCCTTAATACACCTACCCTAATATACATGTCCCACTTTCCCTTCCCCAGGTGTTCATCAACGGTGTGTGGCTGGGCATCCAGCGCGACCCCACGGTGCTCATCAAGAACCTGAGGGCCATGCGGCGGCAGGTGGCCTTCGACACGGAGGTAAGGGAAAGATGTGCAAACGGAATATAATTGGGTTCTAAGAAGGATTTGATTCTTAAGCATTTAAGTTTGGCGGTAAAGGCCACGGCCACGGTGGCAGGGAGTCTTGGGAGGGCCATGCGGCGGCAGGTGGCCTTCGACACGGAGGTAAGGAAACACTGTGCATCAACTGCGCATAAAGGGTGCATCAAGTGTGTAGCAAGGGTATGTAAGCGCGGTAGACGTTCAGCAAAGGTAGGGGAGTTGTCGCAAGGGGCACGAGTGGGCCATGCGGCGACAGGTGGCCTTCGACATGGAGGTGGGTTGTTGATTGCGGGGGGTGTTGATTGCAGGTTGGGGCAAGGTGCAGGGAGGTGGGCAGGCAGGGAGGTGCAAGGGAGGGGCGGTTAGCGGCGCCAGGTGGCCTGTAAAGGGGAGGTAAGTCCTGGGGTGGGAGCTGTCGGCACATATAAACCCTGCTAAACATAAAGCCGTGACGTGGTAGTGCGAAACTTGGTGTTGACGGAGTTGTTGGCATGTCCGCGTCGTCTCCCGAAGGCAGGCAAAACAGAACGCGCGCCGCGACTCTTGCAAACGCGCCGGCACATGCATGCACAGCGTTGCATCTATTTGTAGGAAGCGGGTCGTACAGCATCCGTTCCTCTACCTTTCCCTCCAGAGAACATTCCCTCTTCCTCTCCCGTCCCGCAGGTGGCCATCATCTACCACCTGCTACCTGCTTTAGTAATCTGATAATGTAGCAATTTGTTGGCGCCCTTTTTCTCCGCGCAGGTGGCCATCATCTACGACGGTCGGCTGAAGGAGCTGCGCATCTTCACCGACTACGGTCGCACCTCGCGCCCCCTGTACATTGTGGAGGACAACCGCCTGCTCATCACCAAGCAGCACATCCGGTGCGTGCCGGTGTGCGTGTGTATCAGCGGCAGGGTGTGTATTAGCAGGTGATGGTCGTTGCGCGTGCGGGTTGTACATCGGGGAGGACAACCGCCTGCTCATCACCAAGCAGCACATCCGGTGCGTGCTGGTGTGCGTGCGTATTAGCATCGTTTCGAACGCGTTCTTGCTCAAGCGGATAGGGAGACATGCCGGACCGGTCTCAATTCCAGAGCATGTACGGCACTGTCCATGGCTCTCTCCCTCAGGGGCCGGACGAGGACGAGGACGAGGACGACTTTCCCGCACACGTGTACTAACCCTCAATACACACCCTCCCTCCCTCAGCGTCGCAGCGCGGGCGCCTGCGATCTCCACAGCATCCCGACACCTGCTTGCCGCACCCTGTCAACCTGCTTGCTTGTTTTCATGCTTGCTTGTTACTGCTTAAGGCTTATTCGCCTCCTCCCGCACCGCATCC
>QAXN01001601.1:0-14000 GCA_004335795.1 Chlamydomonas sp. 3222 | reverse complement strand
TCAACCCGCTCCGCCAAGTACATCACCAGCTCGATGCACCCTTCCCGAATGTAGGCCGCCTTCAGTCGCACGCAGGGGCCTCCACTGGCCGCCGGTCGTGGCGTTACTGCTGCTGCTGCTGGTTCTGCAGCTCCTCCTTCAGTCCCGCCGACTGTCCCTGCCGACAGCTGCTGCTGCTGCTGCCTGTGCTGCTGCTGCTGCTGCTGCATCAGTGTGTCCGCCAGCCGCTGCACGTACCCAGGGGGAATGTCGCCCGGGTGATACCCAGGGATCTTGTACGTCACCGTGCGAACGGAAACCACACCTCGGTACCTGGGCAGTCTCTTAGGTGCTGCTGCATCGTGGGTGCCAGCCCTACCTGCAGCGTTACCAGCGTTACCGGTGGTGGTGGCAGGGGCTGTGGGGGGCTGACAGGTGGTGGCTGCTGGTGAGTTGGGAGGGGGAGGCATGGGCTGCACCTGCCGGCCTACAGCCTCGGGAGAGGTAGCCAGTGTGTTGAGCGGCGGCACGAAGGCGCGCGGTACGGCTGACGTTCGGGCAGCTGCGTCGCCCGCTCCACAAACGCCGTCGCTGGGGCTGCTACCAGCATGCATACTCCTGTGCCCCTGCTGTAGTGGTGAAGCTGGTAAGTGTTCCTGCCCCAGCTTAGCCGCCTCGCGCGCCCTGCTGCGCCGCTCGACCCCATCCAAGCTGTAGCTGTCCACGCTGGTCGCTGTCTGGCCCGGCACCGCTGTACTATTAGTTTGCAAGCTGGTGGTACCAGCTGCGCTCCTGCCGTGCGGTCTGCCGTACCATGTGCCGTACCGGTCCCTGCTCCACCTGACCGCCAAGTACGTAGTAATGCACGTGGCCAGGGCCTGGCGCAGGATCATCAGTGGCGGCCAGAGCTTCAGCCCTGGGTAGCGCTCCGCGTACCAGTACGACAATACGGCTGTGCATGCCGTACTGACAACGCCGTATGCGCCCTGTAGCAGAGGCAAGGGCGCCTGCAGGAACAGAAAGGAACTGGGAGTGAGTTCAGGGCGGTACCTGCAGGCCGCGGACCGACAGCAAGATGATGACAGGAGATTGCAGTGTGGCACTGGTCACTGGGCTCCGTTCAACGCACGTGGCGCGTAGGACGCTGGAGCCATGGGCGCTGCCAGGGGCAAGGCTGTCTGACTGCTGTGTTGGGTGACAGCGAGTCTGCATTATGATTCCAGGCGGACTGGTGGAGGTACTGTATGCAGCCACTTGACCCGCTCGCGCTGCGGACTTACCGGCGTGGCCGGGTAGCACAGAGCAACTTCGAGCAGGGGCATGTGTATTAGCAGCCACAGCATGGTGGTACCAGGGCGGTGCTCCGGGCCGCGCACCAGGTACACCAGGAAGGGCCACAAGCGGAAGGCGTACATGATTGCCGTGCCAAGGACCTCGTACAGGCCGTACGGCAGCAGGAGCAGGAGCGGCAGGCGGATGAGGTAGAGGGTGTTGATGTGGTTTGCCCATTGCTCGGGGGGCGAGTAGTTGAGGAGGTCTCCGAACGCGTACGGCAGCCGCAGTAGCACGTAGCCAGCCTGAGGACAGGCATGGAGACGTGGGAACCCAGGAAGATTCTCAAGGAAATCTCTGTTAGGACGTGTAGCGCGTGCTGGGTTTGGGATCATTTCCGCCGTAGCACTGTAACGCACGCAAGCGGGACTGAGCAGGGCTGGGCTGTGGGACTACCTGCGAGCAAGGTTAGTGCTTGGCGCACTTGCACAACCTGGTGCTGGCTCCCTCAGTTGCACTACTGCTTGCCCAAGCACTCGTTGGTTACTCGCATGTTCTGACCCTCAGTACCTGTTCCGCTCGACTGCCGGCGCATGGAAAGCCCCGAAGCAGTATAGTGTCGGGAAGGGTGGTGCCCCGTTCGTTGGTGCACGCATCCCTTGCAAGCGTGCTATAGCTACAACCTAGTATGATGCATTGCGTAGCTGTCACGAGCAAAACCAGCTGCTGGGTTGCCGCGAACCTCCCCGCGGGTGTGCCGGGTTGCCGCGCTGGCCCCAAGGCAGCCGATGCCTGAGATACATTAGACATTGGTATATGTACAAATCAATTTAGGCTCGCAGCCCATACACGGCTGTCGTCATTTCCGTCGACACGTATTCTTCACTACTCAGTAGGCTTCACAGTCCTGCATTTGTCGTGACGAGCACGCTTAGCTTCATACGAACTCTTATGTAGTCACCGTTTGCACACTGGCCGTGTGCGAGTCGTAGGCTGCCCAAAGGTAACGGTCCCCCGACCACAGTAGCGCCATGCCGTGCTGACGCGTACTGCCACCTAACCCCACTCCCCTGCACAGCGGGGGCCAACAAGTGCAACCCGCCCTCCCATAGCGCTCAAAGGAGCTTGTATCAATTCCACATGAGCAACAGTAGCCGATTAACAAGGCTACTAGTGCTTCACCTGCTTGGTACCTGCAGTGACCGAGACGGTCACTTCCCTGGCGCCTATGGAGTTGGGGGAATACGATCCTTACTGGTCCACCACCCAATCCATGGTTATGAATCTGAAAGACAGTGCGGATGCGCAAGCGCAAGACCTTGATTCACACTCCACTCCCCAAGAGAGGAGCAGAGGGGCGAGCCAGCCGCCGTTGGGCATACGGGAGCGAACTGGCGACCTTGTGTACACCTGCACAAGATCACATCGGATGACGCCCATTCCCGATGATCACGACAAGGGGACCCTGCACCTGCCTGCACCCTGGTCACGACCAGCTGGCGGTGCCCAGGGGAGCTCCGCTGGTGGTGCCCTGGTGGTGCCGTGCCTGTTTCACCCTGTGCGCGCTGCAGGGTGCGAGCGGTGGTGCTTACAAGCGAAACGCAATTTGGGTGCGTACCCCAATGTCCCTCACCCCTTTCCTTGCGAGCCTGAGCTGCGGTACGCCACCATGGATGTACGGCCCCGAAACTACCCTGTATTGCAAGACCCCTGGAGACCATCGCTGCGCATAGGTCGGGCCATGGACCCCACATGTTGCCCACAATGAAACATTGGATTACGTTTCACGGTGTGTAAGTAATACGTAGCGGATGGCGTGCAGTGCGCACCGTCAAGCCAAGTCGTACAGAGCAGCTCTGCTTTAAAACTGCAAAAGTGCAAAACTCCTTTCTACGGTAAATTCTGTACCGTGAAAGATGACGTGGCACTGAACCTGTTGACCAACCTGGACCAATGGAGCCTGTTCCGTGTTCCCTCGCGTGAGACCGTATGCACGGACAGTGTGTCCCCCATCCGGTGCGCCAGCCCCATCCACCCAGCTATTCGCAACACAGGCTTACCAAAGAGCCGTCGAGTTTAACACGCACTACTATCCAAACAGTCGCAATGGCTCGTCCACTGTAAAAACTTAGGCCGGCGCCGGCNGACACGTGAGCCCACTTCGTCACCCTCTTATTCAGCTACGCAGACAGAATGATCGGCAGGACTGGACCGTTTGTCGCACATGCACAGAAGCCTCCTGCACATGCAAGCTCCGTGCAACCTTGTGCTCTAGGACGGCTGGATTGCATCATACAGCATCATACACGCATACCCTTCCACCGTCAGCAAGGGACCTTGCCCACATCGTGGATACGGTATGCCCCGCGAATCAAGCTCGGGCCAGTTTGATGTACCAGCACTGGCGGTGGCAATGCATGCATATGCGCGCAGGCAATGCCACGAGAGGTCCTTTGGTCCCGTTGGCCCATAATTTATTCTACCAAGTGTGCGCATAGGTGCCCATCATGGCTGCAACTATCCAGCCATCCAGGAAAAAAACCAGCCCTGGTAATACCGAAGGGGGTTCACACACCGCGAGTTGCCAGCGCCCCTAGCACACGGCAGCACCAGTCCCGCGCTCCCGCCCCCTCGCCCTCCTTAGGCCCACCACGCTACTGAACTGCACTGGGAGCCCAGGCTTCCTTGGAACGCCCCATCCGCTCTTGCCGAAGGTGTTCCCCACACGGTTCCAACCTACGGCCTCAGCCTCGGTTACCCAACAGGCAGCCTCATGGGTGACCGTCCATGCAAATGCTCTTGATTAGCTGGTTCCTGCTGGTTCTCCTGTCCTTGTCGTGGTACATGCTTCGTACATCTCCGCACCGCGTCCGACTACCCCGTACCAGCCTAAAATGCGCCATCAACCAGCAGCAGGTTACTTTTGCAATTGCCTACATGCCTTGCAATTTACGACAGGGCCCGTTTTACTGCGCCCATGGAGCTTATGACCTGGCCCACACCCCCACGACACACGCCCACGGGCCCAACCTGCTAAAAAACACCGCGAACATGACAATCCCGTCCTGCCTTGCCCACCTTGTCAAGGTCTCAGCACAAACCCGAAGTACTACGGCTACGTCAACAATACTTTTGCCGGTCGCGTTGCTTGCCGTTCGCCATTCTGTCAGTTGTCGGGCTGCTCACCGGCGCTGCAGGCAGGACCCATTCGTCCTTTGCTCCACACGGACTCCCTGCCTGCCCGCCGTTGCTGCTGCTGCCACCAGGAGGCCTGAACGCACCGCTAGAGTTGTGGTGTGGCTGCAGGGGACACGGCGGAAAAAACGCTTTTCGGCACTGGGCGGCCCGGGGAGCGGTCCAGAGGTCCACCGCGTCCGTGTGTGCACGCCTAATTTATTTGCGATCCGCGCCGCTCCCACTCCCCACTGCACCCGGGCTGCCGTTGCTGCTGCTGCTGCTGTTGCTCCCACTCCTGTTGCTCAAACCGCTCACGAACGCAATGGACAGCAGGGCGGTAACGGCCAAGCGGAGCGCCACAATGGCTGCCGCAAGGACGCCGTCGTGGCTGACCAACAGCAGGGACGGACGCCCCAAGAAGCCCAGCCTGGCGTGCTGGTGCAGTGTCGCCGCTGCCGCGTCCTCCCCCTGCCACTGCTGCTGCAGCTGCTGTTGAACGTACAGGGTGCAAGCCCACAGCGCAGCTGCGTTCAGCAGCGCCAGCGGCACCGCGAGAGGCGCTGACAGCTGCAATGGGCAGAGGGTTGCGGCGGGTTGCGGCAGGTTGCGGCGGGTTGCGGCGGGTTGCGGCGGGTTGCGGGCCAGGGGTTACAGCTGGCCGCGCACTGTCCTCCTCCGACACCAATACCAAGCAGTGATGGGGGACCAAGAATACAGCGTAATGCCTTCAGCAAGTCCATTTCCACGATGTACAGCAAGCTACAGGGAGGCATGTAATGCGCCGTTGCGTGCCAAAAGCTGTGCCACGATCCTGCATACCGGGTATGGTAACGCGTAGGATAGCAACTCACTGGGCAGCATATGGGCAGCAGTACGCCGTCGAAGATGAGCTGTACAGGTCCGGTCATGAGGTCTGGACGAGCAACGGGCAGCTCGTACGCCGCCGTTGCGAGCTTGGCGGCGATGTACGACAGGTAGCGCGGCAGGCGGTACGACGCCACCAGGCGGGCCCACGACCCATGGGTCAGGAAGGCGCGCGACAGCAGCACCAGCGCGCCGAGGCCGGAGTTGATGATGACGTTAAGACGCATTCGGTAGCCCCCAGCGGCGTCCCCCAATGGGACTAGCATGAAGCACACGGTCTCAAACACCTGGCTGCGAGGTCAAAAGGCGGCATCGATAAGCGTCAGGAGGGTGGGGGCCATGGGGCAACCGTAAAGGCAGGCCATCACAGGACTACAGTGGTGGCACGCTGCCATCCAAGGACTGAACCGCTGCAACTTACAAGCTTTGCTCTAGGAATCCGGCCGGTTCGACGCCCAGCCACGTCCGCCGGAGCAGCTCCACGCAGCCCGCCCGTCGCCCGCCCTCCTCCTCCCTCGCCGCATGCTGCCTCTCGCCCTCAGCTCCACTCGCCTCGCCCTCCCCACCGGCGTTCCCGCCTGTCCTGCCGCAGGCGTCGTCACTCCGCAGGTCCCCTCCTGCCTCAACCCCCTGCCGTCCCTGCTCTCCCACAAGCTGCTGTACCTGAGCCTGGCTGCCAGTCGCTTGCTCCCCAAGCCCCTGCCCCTCCCCCAGCAGCCTCCCCAAACCCTGCCGCACCCACGCCGCAGTGCCCTCCCACCCGCATGCCTCGGCGTGCTGCAGCAGCTGCCGGCCCACGACGGCTGCTGCCTGCACGTCAGGGCCCGCCCTGCCGCTGCTGCCGCCACCGGCTGTGGTGGAGGTGGGCAGCGCGGCAATGCACGCCTCCCAGGTGCCCAGGTCCCACAGAAGGCCCCCCAGCTGCCCGCCAGCGTCTTCCGAATCCTGCTCATCATCCTGCTGGAGCTGCTGCTGCTGCTGCTGTTGCAACTGTTGTCCCAGCGCCTCCGCCTCCGCCTCCGCTGCCGCGGCCCCCACCTCCTCCGCCACGGCCCGCTGCGCGGTAATTAGCAGCGGCACGCCGCCAGCGGGCACGCCGTTGTGCCGCACGTGCAGCTGCAAGGGGAAGGGAGGCAAGAGCTAAGCACTTCATGCCCACCGTGTTTGCAAAGATCCGATATAGCGTTGCGGGTAAGGTTTTCCCACGAGCGTACGGACGCACATGCGAGTCGTCAGCTGCTCTCCTTCAGAGCCCGTCTAGCCGTCGGCATGCCACTTACGACCCACCCAGCCACCCACAACCCACCTCTGCCGGCCCTGGGCCGCACGCCATGCCGCCCAGGTCAGCCTCCACGTCGTACACCGTACGGATCGTAACGCTCGCACTGCCGTACATTTCTGCCGCACCTGCCGCGTCCACCCCCTGCAGCGTCACGCAGCACGGCACCGCGCGACAGCACTTGCCCTCCTGCTCCTCCCCCTCCCGCCGCTGCTGCTGCTGCATCAGGATCAGCTCTGCCGTCAGCTTAGGTGCGTCTGCCACCGCTAATACACCGGCCTCGGGCGCACGGTGCACCAGCACCAGCTGAAAGCGAATGGGAGCAGCTACAGCACCGTGGAGCGGGCCTGCGCCGGCATCTCCACCCACCAACACAACACGTGGACTTGCATCCATGGCCACGAGCTCCATATGCTCCTCATGCCCCGCCTCCCCCAAGCTGCTCCGACTCTCCCTCTTCCCTTGCCCCTGCTGCTGCGCCCCCGCCTCAGCTCCCGGCCCACTCGACGGCGCATCCCTCTGTGGCAGCCGCAGCGCCCCGAGGATGTTTTGCACACGCCGTTCCAGGGCCCCTCCCCCCTGTGATCCAGCTGCTGCTGCTGATGATGATGACAATGATGCTGCGGTTGCTGCTCCAGAACCTGCGCCAGCCGCTGCACGAAGCCCGGGGGTACGTCACTCGGGTGGTAGCCGGGGATCTTGAGGACTGTCGTACGGTAGGACACCACACTGCGGTACCGCGGCCGCGTCTTCACGGCGGCTGCCGTACTGACCGTACGGCGGATGCTCGCAGTCATACCATCGCCGCCGCCAGCGCTAGTGCTGACATCAGCACCAGCAACGGTATGGTTTGCGGCCGTTGGGTGTATGGCTGCGACCTGGCGCAGCGGCTCCGTGGCTCCTGCTCCTACTGTTCCTGCGGCTGTTACTGCCCCAGCACGCTCTGTGTACGGCAAGCTCGGCTCGTGCTGAGCAGCGGACAGGGGCTGAGATGGCACACGCTGTTCCGTACGGATGCCATGCTCGGACGGAGGCGCAGGCGTGGCGGCAGCATCTTCAACGGGCTGCACCGTTGGCGGGCTGCGGGCCGCCAGCTCCAGCACTCCAGCTTGGTCGCCAGTGCGGCCAAGTTCATGCTGGGACGTGAGCTCCGACTTGTGCTCATTCCAATCCTGCGAATCCCCCGCGTCCCGAGCAGCTTTCCCTGCAGCTGCATGTTGTCGCTGCTGCTCAGGCAGTAACTCCGTTCCCTTGCGCTCTTTGCCGCCATCCAAGCTGCTTCCGGTAAGCAGCGTCTGGCCTGCCTCAGCTGCCGTACTGCCGCGGCCAGCTGCGCTCCTGCCGTACGGTCTGCCGTACCACGTACCGTACCGGTTTCTGTTCCACCGTACTGCCATGTACGTGGTGAGGCACATGGCCAGGGCCTGGCGCAGGATCATAAGTGGCGGCCAGAAACCGAGGTCCGGGTAGCGGCTGTTGTACGCGTACGACAGCATGGCAACGCAAACCGTACTTGCCACGGCGTACAGGGCCTCGATTGCAGGCAAGGGCGCCTGCAGGGACAATGACAGATACGGTAACAAAGCGGGAAAATCACACAATGAGGCTGGGTAGGTGCATCCTTGTGCGCTTGGTGAGTGCTTGGCAGATGGACCGCGTCCTCGGCGGATGAGTAACGGTCTGCGACGTGCGCACAGGACAACGAGCTCATGTTTGCGTTGTACATTTCTTATTATGTTCCTGTGGCCTTCTAGCGCGTCCTGCGAGGCAGTGGTCCTGCTAAGCATGCGTTGAAGGTGTGTTGCGTGGCTTCTCATGCAACTTGCAGCTGGCTAGTGGGGTCAGCACGGCAGGGGGTTGATCCAACGCTGCCCGATGCCACACGAGAACCGCAAGCTCGCGCTCGGAAACGTGTAGCAGGTTGCGGTCACATCGACTTCGTGCGCCTATAGTGACGCAGCCGTATCACGGCTTTGAGCTAGTCCTCTACCGCCTTGCATTCTGCCAACAAGTTACTAAAGAAGGGAGCTAGGGAGCCAGAAAACTCACTGGTGTGGCTGGGTAGTACACAGCGACCTCCAGGAATGGCATGTTGAACAATAGCCACTGGAGGACGGTGCCAGGACGGTGAAGCGGGCCCCGCGCCAGGTACGCCAATATCGGGGCGATGCGGAGATAGTACGACACTGCCGTACCGGCCACCTCGTACAGGTTGTGCGGCAGCAGGAACAGCAGCGGCAGACGGAGGAGGTAGAAGGCGTTGGCATAGTTTGCCCACTGGTCGGGGTGCCTGTAGTTGACGAGGGCGGCTAGGGCGTACGGAAACCGCAGGAGCACGTAGACAGCCTGAGACGTGGGACCACAAGCAATGCAGCGTTAGCAATAGCAATATGGTGAAAAAGAAGTCAGGTGTAGTGCTAGATGCTACTTCGGCATGGGCGCGTGGCAGGAGGAAGGCTCTAGGGTATGGGCCGCCACGCTGACCGGTGGCACACAGCGCACCAGGAAGGACAGCGCGGTGTCGATATAGAATGCAGGACTTCCGTGGCCGAGCGAGCCAGATCTATGTTCAGGCCACATTTGGACGGAGAGCTTCCTCCGGTCGCGTGTTCGGTGCACAGCCCCACCTGGCGAAACCGACTGCCAGAGCAGGGGAAGCCCTGGAGTAGAGCCGTGTCTTGGAGGGGAGTGTTCAGCCTGTCTGCACATGCCTCCCTTCCGAGCGTGCAGTAGCCAAACCCAAGCAGAACACATTGCGTGGCCGTAACGAGCAGCAAAAGCTGCTGGCTCGCTGCAGCGCCCTGGACTGAGGCCGGGGCATGCTGCCGCGCTGGCCATAAAGCTCTCACTGCTCCTGCTATCGTCGCCATAGCCCTAGAGTGCGAATACTACCCTTTAAGAATGGTCTGTCTCTTCTGTGCTCATTCTTTGGTCATTTCAAAATCGAGGAGTTTTTCTTCGGGCCGAGCCACTGCGCTTATCACAAAGCTGCAGTTTGAAGCCTAAGTACTCGCGCGCTTTGCTTTGCCTCTGTGGTCGGTGCATGACATGCACGTGGGTTCGGCCGGATCCGCATCTGAACGGCGCAACCGAACGGCGCTAGGTAGCACAGTCCTAACCTGTGTCCTAACATCGCCTGCCATCAAGGGAAATGACGCTAGAAAGATTTCGTTGTGTGTCCAAATACCGGTGCTGCCCCCAGAAACCCACAGCACCACCGTCTGCAACGTGCACTGATCAGGATCAGCTGTGGTGCAGGAAGGGGGCTTCGCTCTCGGCGACCCTGGTGCACAGGTGCAGTCATTTGCGGTTCGGCGCCTAGTCTTTTGTGGACAGCCAGGGAACAACAAAGGGTCTCCATAGGAGCATTCGGCAACAACCAGCAGGTCGACTGGCATGCGACCAGGTGCAGTGTACCACCGTAGTACGATGTCCCACGCAGGCATGCTGTTCACCTGATTTCGTGCACATGGAGATGCCCCTTGACCAGGGGCTGGGCAGTGCAACCTGGTGCAACATCCTTTGCCGTGTCTGAGTTGCAACACAAATCAAAAGGATGCAAACAGTGTGTCCAGGTGTGTCAAGTCCCTCGACTGGCAGCAGGCAAGCAACCGAACAGCGCTGGGTGGCCCAGTCCTAACCTGCTGTGTCCTAACGTCGCCTGCTATCAAAGAAACTCGACACTAGGAAGGCTTCGTTGTGTGTTCCAACACCGGTACTGCCCCTAGAAACCCACAGAACCACCGCCCCGCCTCTGCATCGTGCATTGATGGGCTGTTTGTGCAGGGAGGAGCAGGGAGGAGCAGGGGAGCCTCCTCCCCTGGGGAGGAGGCTCTCGGCGGCCCTGGTGCACAGGTGCAGTCATTGGCGGTTCGGCGTCTAGTATTTAGTGGATAGCCCGGACACTATAACAAAGGGTCTCCGTAGGAGCATTTGGAAGCAACGAGCAAGTCGACTGGCATGCGACCAGGTGCAGTGTACGGTACCACAGTACGATGTCCCACGCAGGCAATCTGCTTTTCACCTGTTCTCAGAACGTGCTCAGAAGGGCCTTCTGTCTGTTCTCGTACATATTGAGGTGGCCCGTCACCGCGGGCTAGGCAGTGCGACATCCATTGCCGTACCTGAGTTGCAGGACAAATCAAAAGGATGCAAACAGTGTGTGCCCAGTCCCTTGACCGGCAGCAGGCAAGCTGGCTAGTGACGTCGCGAGGAGGGTCCCTTGGGCTAGGTTGCACGAACAGGCATCGCGCCTGTGACTCGGCTAGTCTGCTCCCCCCAACGTGCGGCACCCCTCAACTCGAATCCTTGCGCGCCATACCAACCAGATTTGCGAGCGCACGACGCACGTCGAGAGTTGAAAGCAGGGGAGCTCCCCTGGTTGAAAGGTCGAGCTCTTGACACTCTGTCACTTACAATTAAACCGGCACTGTACCTAACCTTCCGAACAGTTTAGAAGGTTCTGATTCAGGTTTGAATCTGCCCATGCGACAGGGGCCCCACGCCCAGCACGCCAGCAGCGTCACGTCAATGTCGTTTGTCAGGGTTTGCTCCGTGTGATGGATGAACCGCACGGGAGCCAGGCGACATACCACTCCACGCAACAATTTCTGGAGTATATAAAACGTGTGCGCAGTCTCCTCCCAGCACAGCACCAGGTTTAGCATGTGCTGGGAAGCACCCCAAAGCACACAACTAACGGTCTCCAGGGTAGGACATGCGCCTATCGATCCTACCCCGGCCACAAGTGGGGCACACGCAACCACCTGCCAGAGTGCAAGGTAATTATGACCAACAATGTAACGTCGCAAAAGTACTACCATGGAAACGACATCAACGACAGTATCCAAGTCAAGACACAGCTATGCAGGCACGGCGGGATCTGTTCGCCCGTACGGTGGCTCATACCTGCGCCCACAGCGGAGGTAATCATCGGGACCCACAGCAGTAGGCCGACCTACTGCAACAATGTGCTTCCACGTTGCGGAATGGAATCATCGGCCTTACCCGTGCACCGCACCCCACGAAGCGCTGTGCCAAAGCGTGGATAATAACCCTGCTAAGCGGCGCTCCAGGCTGCTTCCCACACAACTAACCAGAACGCTTGCGCTATCCCGGCAGAGAAGGCAAGCAAAGCATCGCTGATCATATCAACCACAGGAAAAAGGGGGAGGCGCCCATCATGATACCTGCCAACAATGCACAACACCACTACACCGCCACGAAGGCTCCGCCAAGTTCTGACGTACTGCATGAGACAAAGCAGCAGCCCACCGCACAGATCTACTGCCGACTCCCAAGCTATGCGCTGCGTGCGCAGCGCTGACACAATGCTGCACCTAGTGTAACGTTAGCTGCTGCACCGCTATGCGGCCTTGCGTCTTGCAACAGTGCGCATGCGGCGCCGTCACGCGCAATCCCAACGCTCGCCAACTCTTTAACACCCCTTCATACTGCCGCTCCCGACAGTGCTGCAGCTGCCGTTGCTCCTGCTGCTGTCGCTGCTTCTGCTGCAACTGCTGCAGGTAGAGCACCATCACGCGGCTACCGTTGCGTTGCTGAAGGTGGAGGCCAATGCGCAAGCCGGCAACGCGGGGGCACAGTAAGGAACAGCACAGGGTCAAGCCAACAGTGATGTCAGCAATATTGGCAAAAGAAAACATTGACAGCAGTCTGCCCCCTTCGGACTGCCTTCCGGGAGCGGGAGCGGAAGTTACGCAACAACAAACGGGGATGTCAGAGTGCAGAGCTATGCGTCGGACTTGCGATGTGGGACATAACATGGGTACAGGCACAGCGACGTCCGCTGTACCGGACTTAGCTGGTGGCACAGCAAACGCAACAGCAGGCCAGGGTGTATGTGCGGTCTACCGGTATCCTTGCTCCTTGAGAGCTGCGCAGCAACAAAGTCTGTCTGCAGATGACTGCCACAGGTTGTGCCTGAACTGTGCACATGATCTGTACAAGAAAACGGAACTCACCGGGCAGCATGTGGGCAGCTCGACTGCTCCTGCTTCCCCCACTCCTCCTTCTCATGCTGCTCACAAGCGCGATGGACACGAGGGTTGTAACAGCTAAACGGACGCCTGCAAGGGCTGCAACAGGCACTCCCCCCGCTGCTTCCCAGCAGCAGGGAGGGACATGCCAAGGGGGCCAGAAACGCAGACAGGTAATTCGTCATCGCGTACTGCTGCTGCCGCTGCTGTTCCACGTACAAGACGATAGCCGACCACGCAGCTGCGTTGATGATAGCGAGCGGCACTGCCAGCGGTGCGGGTAGCTGCAAAGGGCAGGGGCGGGAATAAAATGGAGTGCGGGCGTGTGCTTGCGTCCGCCAGCAGCAGGAAACACGCCGTCTCGAACACTTGGCTGCATAGCAGCCGCGAAGCCCGGGACTTGATTGTTGTCAGGGTACAAGAGAATACGTCATGGATGTCGTACGGTCGCCTCGGGCCAAGTGGACAAGTTGCATAGCTAGCGCACTGGGCACGAACACTGTTACGTCGCAAGCAGCGACACGTTGCTGTGGCAGACTACGTGTTGTCCACTCCACGGGCCGTACGTGTTGGGAGGTCTCGCTAGCGCCATACTGCTATTACCTACAAGCTCTGCTCCAGGTACCCGGCCGGTTGATCCACAAGCCACATGCGCCGAAGCAAACCAGCCTGCCGCTCCCCGCCCACGTCCGCGCGCGCCTCCACCCCCTTCGCCTGCTCCTGCTCCTCCTCCTCCTCCTCCTCCTCCCCCTCCCCCTCCGCGCCCTCAACCCCACTGCTGGTGCTGCCCCCGCCTGCGTTACGCTGCCCTTCTGCTTCCACACCCGTCGCCACCCCGGCCCGCTGCTCCGGTTTCCCCCGCACTGCCCAAGCCTCTACCCGCGCCAGCCCCTCCTGGATCCACGCCGCAGTGCCCTCCCACCCACACGCCTCGGCGTACTGCAGCACGTGGCGTCCCAGGTCCTCCACCTCAGCCAACCAATCGCCCCCCGGCACTTCCACGGTGCTGCGGGCCGCGGTGCTGTTGGCGGCCCGCAGGGCTGCAACGCACGCCTCCCAGCTACCCAGGTCAAACAGCATGTCGGACAGGGCGCGAGTCAACCGTCCGACAGAGAGGGCGTCCGTGCTGCCCCTGGGGCTGCCGGGTTCTTGTGCTTGAAGCTGTAGCCGAAGCAGCACCTGCAGCTCTGCTGCGGTCCCCACCTCCTCCGCCACGGCCGGCTACGTGGTGAGCATAAGGGGCACGCCGCCAGCGGGCAGGCCGCCGACACGCACGTGCAGCTGCGCGGAAAGGGCCGTGGGGAGCCAACAGCGTTCACCGCTACCGCATGTGCGCAAATTGCAAGTGTCGGTGCAGCAGCGTAAAGTAGGTGAGCGCCTATCTGGACACGTGCGTCTATGCAAGTTGCGGCTGCGCGGCAAAACGGCATAGA
>QAXN01001600.1:0-10389 GCA_004335795.1 Chlamydomonas sp. 3222 | reverse complement strand
CAGCGCCGCGCGAGGAGACGCCTGAAGGGGAGCACGTGGGAGCCGAGGCGGTGGCTGCCCCTGCCGCGGACACGATGGACGTTGATGGACCTGCAGGTTGTGCTGCTACGTATGCTGCTCCTATCGAGGAGCTATCATCTGCGGTTGATGCTGCAGCTGTGGCGGCTGATGTAGGGGAGACACCAGCACCAAAGGCTGCTGCTGCTGCCCCTGCAACGCCGTCGGTGCCGTGCGCAAGCGCGACGGAGGCAGTACCGGTCGCACAAGCAGCGTCGGCCGTGCTGGAAGCTGCGGCAGCCCCAGCTGCAGCGCTGGCGGACATCCCCGTCAAGGTCCTCCCCAAGCGCCTGCGGCCGCCCTCCATGGCCGCCGCGGCCAAAGCTGCGACGGCGGCTGCAGCTGCGGCTTGCTCTGCGCACAAGCCGCCCCCTGACGCCGGCGCTGTGGCCCAGCCATCCGCGAAGCCGAAGGCTGTAGCTGTAAAGCAGGAAGCCGTGGAGGCGTCCACTGCCGCTGCCGTTGATGCTACTACGGGCGAGCAGCCGCCTTCCAATGCCTTTGTAGAGGCAAAACGTCAGTCCGACGGCGGGCAAGAGTCACAGCAGCCCCAGCTGCAGGACGAGGAGCTGGAGCCACACAGCGCTAGGACGTCTTACGGTGGCGGCCCGCCAGTAGGCAAGACAGGGGATGCGTCGAACGTAGCAGCCCTGTCCGACGCGCTGGACGCGGTTGCCCACGGGTCATCGCAGGGTGCCAAGCCCGAGGCTGCCGACCAGCAGGGGCAGCAGCCAGACACAGACAGCGTGGATGTACCTGCCCCGGTGGCCGTGCTGGTGCCAGTGGCGGTGGCCTCCGGGCCGCCGATTGCAAAGGTGGCTGGCGCTGGCGTGCCCCCGTGCCTGCCCGAGACAGCCGGAGCTGCCTCCGGCGCCGTGACGGACACCCGGACAGGCGGCCCTGAGGGCGCTGCGTGGGCTGCCGCCTCTTTAGAGGCGGAGGACGAGGGTCTGGGCGAGGACGACGGGCCGTGCTGGGAGCCGGGACAGCACGTGCCGCGCGTACGGCGGGGGCTGCGGCGAAGCAGGGCGAGGAGGGGCCCGCTGCGCACCCCCTGGGACCCGCTTGGCACCGGCCACGGGTCCGGGACAGGCGGCTGGTGGGAGGCGGGAGAGTCCGGGGGGGAGGCAGGGGCTGGATCCGACGGAGAGCATGGGCTACCCCGGCGGGGCAGCGAGGGGGGAGAAGGAGCTGGGATGCCCAAGCGCAGGGCGGCGGCGCGAGCGGCAGCCGTTGCTGCCGCCGCTGCCAGGGCCGAGGCGGAGGCCGAGGAGGAGGAGGAGCAGGTGGCTTTGCTGACGGGGCGCCGGCCCCCGAGGCGAGGGGACCAGCACCATATACCCCATCACCACTCCCACAACCACCACAGCAGCAGCGGTGGTGCTGGCGGGCGGCACCAGACCAACGGCAACCGCCACGGCGCGGAACGTCACAGCCTGGGGCGCCACGGGCACGCAGCTCACGGCCGCCGGCGAGGCAACGACGCCTCCCTGCATGGCGACAGCAGCGGCGGGGCGGATGATGGGGGCCAGGACTGCTACGCCAGCAGCGGGTACGCCACAGGGAATGGCCCGGTGCGGCACAAGGTCGCGTTTGGGTCAGGGAAGGCTCACGGAGCTGCCTCCAACAAGCACCAGCACCCTGACGCCATGGCGGTGCAGCAGCACCAGCAGCAGGCGCCGCAACAGCTGGCATCCGCAGGCTGCTCGCTGGGAGGGGGCGTGGGGCTGGGGGCAAGCGTGGAGGTCGGGCTGAGCGGCGGCAGCCTCGGCGGCAGCCCGCCGCCACCCACCATAGACCAGATTATGATGCCTGGGGAAAACTGGAGGTGGCCGGAGACCAGGAGGCAGGGGAGCTCCCTACCTCGCGTGCGGAGAAAGGGTGAGCCGCATGCCTGCGTGTGCTACTGTGTGGCATGGTGTGTGTAGGAAGGCCCTTTGTGCTCCATGCAGTGCTTCGGCATGCTTGAGTTTGTTACGCCACCATGCATCAATGCTTGTAGCCTGCCAAAGCACTTCTTTACGCCCCCCTTGCACCGCTACGTCCCCCGCAGCCAAGCCCTCACGCTCTCGTGCCGACGGCGAGGGCGACGCGCTGTGCTGCGGCCTGTTCTACGGCTGCGAGGACAGCTTGCACCCCGAGGCGGTGTGGATGCTCATGCCAGAGGCGCAGCGCTGCCTGTACTACGTGCGGCCCGACCCCGCGGAAGAGGCGGCGCGGCTGGAGGCGCTGCGGCGGCACCTGGAGGAGCGCGGCCAGCAGCAGCGCCTGGCGGCCATGCAGGCGGCGGCGGCGGACGGGGAGGCGGGCAGGCGGGGAGATGCGGCGCCCAAGCGGCGGAAGGTGCGGTGCTTGTGGGGCCAGGGGCTGGGAAGGCTGCATGTGCTCACCTCCTATAGCATCTTTGGCCGTCGTTGCGTTTCAGCGCGTTATTATCTTGGTTTTACAGCCGCGTGTGCTCATCTTATGATGCTGCCCCGCCGCACCGCAGACGTACGAGGCGCTGGACGAGCACGCGGGGTCCCCCGACGAGGGCCCAGACGACGCCTTCGACGATTTCCTGCCCAGCTTCGGCCGCTCCTCCGCATCCGTGCCGTACCACACCCGCGCGGGGCGAGCCGCCGCTGCCAATTGCTACGGCCGCCAGGCCTACGGCCTCACCAACAGCTACCTGCCGTCCAGCAGCCACACCACGGCGGGTGCCAAGCGCTTGCGGGGTGATTCGGACCCCGGTGCTGACAATGACGCTCACTTGAACGACAGCGCGCATCATTATGACTTGTTGGACTCTCATGGCGGCTACGGCGGCCAGGACGACGAGGAGGGCTCGTACCGGCGGACCGGGACGCAGTGCGGCCTGGCCAGCCTGCTCGAGGCGGCGGCGGCGGCGGACCAGGAGGACGACGGGGCAATTGCTGCCGACGGACGGCGGCGGGCATCCGACGGCGGCGCGGGCATGGCGGCTGCGGTGGCGTTGTTGGCAGGTCTTGGGGCTGGGCCCAGCCCAGCGGTTGGTGTCCCGGCGCTGTCGCACGGGACGGCATCGGGCACCTCCCCGGCTCCCATGGAGGGGTGGTTTGGCCAGGGCCTGTACGGGTCATTGGCCCACGGGGCATCGCCCATGGCGCAGCAGCTTGCACCCGGCTCCTTCTCGCCCACCCCCACCGGCAGCCCCACTCCCACGCACCTGCGGCCAGGTTCCGGGACGCCCCGCGCGCGCCGCACGGGCCGCCCGCCCAGCCTGGCGCTCGGCGGCCCCGGCGCACCCCTGCCCAAGCTCCCCGCCCTGTCCACCAGTGCGGCCCTCCGAGCGCTGCAGCAGCAGCAGCTACAGCAGCCCGTGCTGCCTAGCCTTTCATCAGCTGCTGCTTTGGGGCCCGGACAGGCGGGCCCGCTGTCGTTCGGTGTCCTGGGTGCAGCCTCCTCCGAGGCATCTGGCGCGCGGCCGGCTGCAAGCTGCATGGGGTTCCGGGGCGACGCCCTGCCGGCGGGCCTGGCTGCGGCCGTCGCCGCGGCGACTGGGACGTCCGCTTCCGGGGCCGGTGGGGCCACGCTGTTACCACCACTGGGCGACTCGGCGTGCCGGCGGGGTAGCACCAGCGGCGGCTGCCAGCTGTGGCAGGCGGCAGTCGCGCCCTGCACCGTGAGCCAGCACACTGCTGCGCCTCAGCAGCAGCTGCTGCCCCAGAGCGCCTTTGCGCGTGCCGCTGCTGGCGACGGCAGTGACACCCTGGCCGCCAGCGACGTTGACGCGTGTGGCAGCGGGAGCAGCAGCCCAACGCGGCAGCGCTGCTCCGCGCTGGCGGCCGCTGCGGCAGGCCCTGGCCCCGGACAGGGGCAGGGCGCTGCGGCCGCAGCGGTCGGCGACCGCCTTGCCCCCGCCGGCAGCGTGCTGGACGCCATCGGCAACCTACTGTACGACAAGCAGCCCGCCATGCAGCAGCTCATATACCGGGCGCAGTACGAGCTGGACAGCCTGGGCCTGGTGGCCCGCGCCCACCACCCCCCGCCGCGCTCCAGCACGCACGGCGCACCCAGCGGCGACCTGGCGGCCCATTCCTACCTGCAGCACGCGCACTCCCACCCGCACTCGCAGCAGCTGCTGCACTCCCAGCTGCAGCGCAGCAGCAGCTCCATGCCCGCGGCGGCGGGGCTGGGGGCGGGCAGTGACGCACTGGCGCCGGCGCCACACGACAGCGGCAGCAGCGACGCGACGGCGGGGCCGGCCCTCCCGCCACTGGGCGGCGGCGGCGCGGTGACGTCCCCCTGCTGCCCGGCCGATCCGCTGCTGGCGGTGCTGCCCTCCGTGGACGTGGTGGTGGCGCTGTTCAACAACAGGACGCCGTGCGGGGCGGGAGCGGGGCAGCAGGTGCGGGCCGTGAAGGGGGAGGGTCCGGCACGCCGCTGACTAGTAATACCTCGTGACAATTCAACCTGGGATGGGAATTTGCTGCAGTACGGTCATACATTATGAGCTCGTGACTGAACGGAACAACTGTCTCCCCTCCTTATCCCGCTCCGCAGGCGCTTGCCGAGCTGGTGGGCGGACCCAGCTCTCTGCCCTTGTTCCGGTAGCTCCGGCCGACCGGCGCCGCAGTCGCCGGTCGCAAATGGGGCGTGCGCGGGTTCGGCAGGAGCAGTGACGTAGTGTGGGGTGTATGCATGAGGGTGGCGCTAACGGGGGCTGAGCTTGAAGGTAGGCGGCGGCATTTCGGGCATTTGTGGCCCTAGGGCACCGCGTTCGGCCTTTTTTGCCGTACGGGTGAACCTGTAGGTGGTGGGCATTTCTTGCGTTCTGCATGGTGGGTGTAGGAGTTGTAGCGGCTTCTCGGCAAGGTGCATGTGCTGCCGTTGGCGCGGCTCAAGCCTGCTCTCAGTAGGTGTTGGGGGGTCTGCACTGTATGGCAGGGTGGCCTCGTTGCTTGTGTTGACCGCGCCGTGCTTGTGTGTGATCGTGCAGAGGACTGGCCGCTGGCGTGGCCGTTGATCTGTTGACTGACTTCGTTTGGACCTGTGGCGCAGCAGGCGGCCGGTGCCGTGTGCTGCGCGCTCCTTGCGTCTGGCTGCGGGCCCAGCGGTGCAGGGCAGGACAGTGCACGGGCCTCGCTGGCAAGGGCAAGGCATTCGCGCCCTACGTCGGCATATCCGCTGAGCACGTGCTGACGCAAACGGTGACGTGACCTGTTTGGGACCAAAGGGTGCCTTGCCTGTCGCAAGCACCCGTGCGGCGGCGCCCTGCTGCCCCAGCTGACCCGCCTACCCCTACGCGTGCCGTGACTGGTGTACCGGTCGAAGTGCAATCATACACAGTACAAGGGTTGCCTTCACGGATAAGCTGTGCCTAGGGCCGTGTGGGTGCATTGCCACTTGAGCAACTGGTTGACGCTTGGTCCTCGTGCCCTTTAAGACCACCCGAGTGTAGTGTGTCGTAGACAACATTGCAACAGACCTGGAGCCGGTTGCCGTCTCACAAACATCCACGGACGTGGAGGTGCGCCGGCCTGCTTCGCATGCGTGTCTTCGCGTTGAGGCAGCAGTGGCTATGGCAGATGTAGCGGCCAGCAGCTGTGTTGATGCAACCTGTCTCATGCGTTGTGCCTGCCGGTTGGTGTACTGATTATTGTGCTAGGGCAAGCAGCAGCCGACGGCTGTGTGTGGGCGTGGAGTATTGTGCTGACACTGTCTTGGACGCGTCCCGGCCTGTGTGCGTTCAGTGGGCACGTGCTTACCCTGCCCCAATGCAGCTGGGCCTTGCTAGCGTGGGGTACTGCGCCGTGTGCTTAAAGCGCGATGTCCAAGAGGTGCACCAGCTGGCGAGTCCATATGACGCTGGCATAGGCCAAATGCCCCCCTGTTGAGAGGAGGCGCGGGTCTGCATAAATGTATCGAGGATCATTAAGGCAGCTTTTTTGACACGGTGCTCGTGCTCAGTCTTGCATAGAGGTCTTGCATGTTACGCCACGTGACGGCCCTGCATGTGCATTGCCAGTTCCGTGCCCACACTGCGGTGCTCCCCTGCCCTCGGCTGGCAGCTACGGCGGTCCTGGCGATAAGTGGTGGGGGGGCCCTTGCCTTCATACGACGTGATGTTGTACGCCAGAATTATGTGCAAAAGCGCTTGGGTGAACACGTCCTGTACAGGGTGGTGAGGCCAACTCACCACCGGTACCTGATTCCTTCTCCATGTAACTGTCCCTCGTCCCTCGTCATTTGCTGGAAAGTGCCTGGGGCTCTCCTTTGACCCGCGCTCCAAGATCCAAGGAAGCTCTACTTCTCCCTACCATAACTCCGACTCTCCATGTGTGCCTTATGGTAACACACCCTCACATTCTGTCAGCTGGCAAGAGCGCTACCGTATGTGTCTTGGCAACGGATGTGGTTGGCATGCAGCAGGTATGCACCGCAAGGGAGGGGCACCGTCTTAGGTTGTTTCGCTGCCTCCTACCGATTACGTACATAGTCGCGGTACAGGGGTGCGAGGGGTTTCGAGCAGGGGCCCGTACTGCAGGCATGACTGCAGGGTCCGTTCAAACAGCAGGGACAGGGGAGACCCCCCAATCCCCCATCGTAGACGGTCCAGGCCGTATCTTGTGCCGTTACCAAGGCGAGGGACAGCCAGAGCTCCAGAGCTTGTGATCTTTACAAGTCATGACACCGATAGCCTCCGCGATCCCAGGGCTTCCGCGTTACTCCTGATGACCAGCGTTGGGCTTGTAGGCTCGGCAGGCCCCAACCGCGGCACACTGACCTTGCGCGGCTGCAACCCAATACTCATATAAGTTACGTTTGAAAGTCGTACAGGGTGATGCTCCCAGAAGACGACCGGAGCCGTGATTCTGACTCAACATGATTCATAGGCAGCGTGCGCTTCTTAGCCGCACAATAACCTGCCTAATCGCGATGCAGTTATTGGCAGCAGTGGCCCAATCAGAACGCTTCAAACGGCCAAGAGGGCCCCGGTTGAGGACTGGCGAGGTCATGCTCGGGTGAGCCTCTTAGCTTTTCTTTGCCAACCGACAGCTCGTAGCAGCCATTGAGTCAGCGCTCTACTTCGAAACAATATCGGGCTTTTCTTCATCGTTCTTTCCACATCCGTCATGTGTTCACAAGCGCTGGATGGGGTCGCCCACCATCGCCTTGACGCTCTAGTCTGGGCTCCACCTGCGCACTTGCAGAGGATTCTGCTGTGCAATGAAATAATCACAAATATTGCAAACAGCTGCGTTACTGATAAACAGTCCGTTCCAAGGCCTACGTTTCAGTGCTTCCGTGCCTCTTCTCCACGTGCCAACACCTAGCCACCCCTGCTTGGGCACTGGCCTCAGGGACCTTGCGGGGGAGGGTGAGGATGGTGCGGATGCCTTAGTGTCAGTGCAGCAAGCAACAGGGGCTGCGTACCGTGACGCCGCGGCGTGGGGAGCCGCACCCCGCATGCGGCTGTACCTGGTGGGCAGCGACCCGCGGCGGCCGGGCGCCCTCAGGCAGGCGCTGACTACGCGCGGGGCCTACATGGTGTCGTACATTCCAGATGACACGTGGCTGGTGGTGGCCACGCCCCAGGACATGCGGGAGGTGGCCCTAGAGCTGGGCGTCCGAGCGGTGGGTGGCTCCCGGGCCATGGCCACTGGTTGGGGCTGGGGCACGAAACGTCTGCTCCCCATCTACGGTACAGTCCGGTAGCAGCGAGCTGGCTGCTGCAGCTGTCCAATCTTCTTCGTTGGACTGACGAACTCATCGCAGCCTACGTTCAAGCTCCTCACGTAGCACTGATGAACGCCGGCAAGGCCCGAAAGGAAGGGCGTCTACCTGCGGGCGCTGTCCGCCGCCGCACGCCGCCCCTCCTCGGCGCCCCGTGGCTCCATGCCCATGCCGATGACGCCCACACTGCGCCCCCCTCCCCCCACAGGCCAGGTACCCGCCCCGGCACAAGCTGGATCCCGAGTGGGAGCCACTGCTACTGCAGCTGGACGGCCCTTCAGCCACACAGCAGGGGCAGCCACAGGGCCAAGTGCAGCAGCAGCAGCAGGTGCAGCCCGGCAGCGAGCCTGAGGGGGCGGCCTCTGAGTCCGCGGATGGTGCGGCGCGGCGGCTGACGGAGGCGTCCGAGGGCGACAGGGCTGAGGGCGGGGAGCCGGGTGGCGGGGAAGGCGCAGCGGCGGAGGCAGCTGCTGCCGTGGACCTGGAGTCCCTGCGCACCTTCGATGAGGCGCCACTGCCGCAGCCGGAGGGCGGGGAGGAGGGCGGCGGGCAGGGGGTGCTGAGGCGGCGGCTGGCAGCGGGTCCTGGCTCGGTGCAGTACGAGGTGAGCGTGGACCTGCTGCCTGTCGTACCGGCGGCGGCGCTGCTGGCGGCGGAGCGCGACTGGCCGGCTGCCCTGGCGGCGGCGGTGGGGCTGGAGGGGTCCAGCGGTGACACCGACGGCAGTGGCGGCAGCGAAGGCAAGGAGCATGCGGAGTGCTGGCCGGTGGTGGCGGCGCCGCGGGACCCACTGACAGGCCGTATGGCGGGTGGCGGCGGCGGAGGCAGGCGAGATGGCGAGGGCAACCCCGAGCTCAGTGTGTTCCTGTGCGGCAAGGTGGGGCCGGCGTGCACATAGGTCGGCCTGTGCACAGACATGGCACTGCATCCTCCATCATAGGCAGAGAGGACCTTGCCATCGGGCACACGGCATTACCGGCCTGTTGCACTTCAGGGGCAGGAGGGACTTGACAATGCATGCTGTTGTCGTGTGTATTACCGCAGCCCCCCCTTGTGCTGCCGCTGCCTGTGCAGCACCTGTCCCGCGGCGTGCTGTGGCTGTCACGACAGGAGGTGGTGCGCTGGGTGGCGCCGCGGAAGCGCATCCTGCAGCGCAACGCCGTGGCCACCATCGTGCTGCAGACGGGTGAGGTGCAGACGGGTGGGCGCAGGCGGTTGGGTGCAGGCGGTTGGGAGCAGACGGGAACGTGCAGACGCAAGACGGGAGAGTGCAGGCGAGTGAGTGTAGGGGCAGACGGCTACATGGCGCCCAAGCGGGACGGTAGTGGTTTGGGTGTTGGGCGGGTCGGTCGCCTCGGTCCCCATGCGCTCATGGGGGACGGGGCCGCCCACCGGAAACCGAGCTGTGGGGATGTGTGACGGCCTGCGCCTGGGCACTGCGAGCTGCGGAGAGCCTGCTTGGCCATCGCCATGCCTGCTGCTCCTCACAAGTCATTGCAACCCTATCACCTGCAAAGGAAATGCCGTAATTGGAAAGTGCTTGGCGACTGCCTTCCCACTCCTTTCTGCCGCCCCGTCCCCGCCGGGCCCAACGCCCCCCTCTTTGTGCAACAGGCGACATGAACCGAACGCTGGTGGATCGGCCCCTCAGCGGCCCCGGCAGCGGTGCACGGCCCTACCGCGACGCCGGGCTGGACGGCAGCGGGGAGGTCGTTGGGGTGCGTGGGGCGGGCGGCCGGGCCATGGCGCGGGGGCACGAAGGGTGCCGTAGGCACGGGAGTGTGCGGGGCGCCAGGACTAAGGGGTGCACAGCACAGTGGGCGCCTTGAACAGTAAGGGTGTAGAGTATTGCGCGCCGCTTGCAGTGCTTCTCCCAGTTGGGACACTGGCTGTTACCTAGTCACCGCCGCCACAGTCACCGCCAGCTCTGCCTCCCGCCTCATCAGGTGGGCGACACCGGCCTGGACCTAGACAGCTGCTACTTCTCCGACCCGCGGTTCACCAACTTCAGCGGCATGGCGGGCGGTGCCGTACGGCGGTGGGCGGTCGAGGGCCACCGCAAGGTGGCGCAGTACGTCGTGGCGCCCAGTGGGTGGCGGGAGGGAGGGCGGGCAAAGTCGTAGTAACGGGAGGGAGTAGTAGGCAGATGGGAGGGGGACGGGGGGAAAAACTGATTAATGCTTGGGGAGGACGGGTTTTGGAGGGGCCGGTGCGGTCCAACGTTGCATTGAAGCGCTGTGGACGGGGTACTGGACCCAAAATTGGGCTGCATGTGGCCGCAGCAGCCGCACACCAGATGGCGGAGGCCCCTGGCAGAGCGCTGCAGCTTCGGACTTGACACCAGCCGGCCGTGCCAGTGGCGCCAGGTGCTGCAGGCGGTGGTGCGGTCGTTATTAAATGTTCGTTGTACACATGCGCAGATGCTGCGTGGGGCGACGAGGAGGGCCACGGCACGCACACGTGCGGCAGTGTGGGCGGCGCCCGGCTGTCCTCACCTTCCGCCCCGCTGGGACCCACGCTGGAAGACGCGGCCACGGGGGCGGGGCCGCGCACCCGGCTGTCCTTCGTGGACGTCACCCCCCGCCCCTCGTCCGGCTTCCCGGCGGGCAGCATGCTGGTGCCCACGCCCCTGGA